>VXAK01006530.1:5916-42352 GCA_013399435.1 Arenaria interpres | reverse complement strand
TATAACATTTGATACGAAGAATTTATTAAACACTACATAATTAACGTTAACTGTCAAAACAAACTTTACTAGTATCAATGCACACACATCCTAGTATTGATTTAATTCATACTTTGATCTCTAGTGTTCTTCCACCACCTTCCCATATTTGCTGGAAACACCCCTCAATGCTCACCACCCTGCTTTTTAAATTTATTTCATAAATAGTCTTTATTTTTCAAGTCAGTACTAAATTCTAAAGCTTTTCTTTAATGATGATTTAAGAAGGCAGAAGACTGATAAAAATCACTTCTTTTGACTGCTCATGAATATATGATTTCCAAAGTGCTCAAGGTTAGTTTTGAAACAAGTGATTAAGAAATTAAACTTGGCTTATAAACAAGCCTGCTCTAAGATGTTAGACCTTTAAGTATCTTCTTCACTAAGATTTTCCTTTTACTAACAATTAAACTGCATTTAAATGGAAACGAGAATTTGACTACATAACTCTTTCTAAAATTTTCACTGTAATTAATTCTGCAAATTTGCTGAATGCATGAGTTCCCAAAAAACGTTCTGCAGCTCAAAAAAGCTGGAGCATAATACAGAGAAGAAACAGTATCTGCTGACAATTTACTGAGAATAGCATCAGATTATTTTTATGTGGTATTTACACCACCAAAACATTTCCCTACACAAAGTGTACTTTCCAGAAACCTAATAGTTATACTAACAGGAAGTAAAATCTTTTTAAGCTTAATTCCACCCACTTCAACTCTAAATATAACACAGTTCAGAACTCCGGAACAAAATCTAGAGCCTACGCAGGCAAAGACAGACTTTCTTCAGTACATGACTATTTTAAGAGGACAAAACCTAAGATCTCAGGAGAAGCACTGATTGTGTACTTACATTTGAACACTGATCACTTATTTGATAACTTTGTAATATTTCCTGAACGTGGCGATTTAATTCTTCTTCAATTTCTGAACCTGTTGCATCTGCACATTGCTCTAAAAACTAAAACGGAATAAAGAAATTGGGATAACTCTATAGTTGCAGGACTATCAACTCAAAAAAAACTAAAAAACACGGAAAAATATACAGTACTTGCCCTATTCAGAATGACTTCAAGATCATGGACAGCATGAAGCAACCCCTTTTCCAGAACCTTCAGCTGACTTAGCAGTAAGTGAACCACAGCTCGAGCACACGTCAGCATGTGACAATTTAAACACGAACCTCGAATTAGAAGGTATAATTTCTAGAAAGAAAAGGGGGAAAAGTTATCCTGGTAGCTTGAACAGTAAGCAAGTAGATTTGTTTGAACTTAAAGAAAGTGCTACTGTGACTGAGAAATTAGACTAATTGTTATATTTAATCATAAAGAATTGGGCTAAAAAAAATAAATTTCTTCCAACCACACAAACTCATATGCAAAGCACATCCTGTAGAGAAACCATCTGCAGACCACTTATATAACAAATACAGGGGTCAAGAGGAAAAGCCTGTCATACCTATAGCAACTCTGGGACTAAGGCTGCTCTTATACCGCACTGTGGTTACAGCTTTCAACAGCTTGTCCCATAAAGGACAATGTGGTACTCAGAACTCCACACCAAAATGTTCTGGTCACAGGTACTACCACAGTCCCTCAACACTCTTAATGTAACAACACTCTCCTCCAGCTTCAGAAAAACATCAGTGTTTTATTGGGTTTTGTGGTTTTATTCCTTGGTCAAATAGAGGCATTTGACTTCCAAGCTGGGTCAGCACCAGAAGTGGGATGGACCTCATCTAACTGCAGTCATCTGAAAGCAAGGTTTTTAGTCTCAATTAGTAGCCTATGCAGGAGCCAGCTACTGTAAATGGGGATACAGGCACATGAGGAGGGAATTCTTCCCAACTCAGGCTCTTGTTATAGGCTAGATGAATCTTCCTCTTCAAATGGCCCCACTCTTCAGACTCTAGAAAAGAGCTAAAATGTGCAATCAGATTATGCATCTAACTTTCATAAGACCAAAATAAGGCAAATCCTACCCTTACAGCCAGGAATCCTTTTACATGTAAAAGATGACTCTTTATAAAAAACACCCACATGAAGCACTTAGGAAAAACATGCAGTCTGACCAACATCAGCAGCTTTCAAAACAAGCTTATAACACCTCTCCTGAAAGATGCACACCAAGTCAAATCTCTGCCCTACGTCAGGTATCCCACATATCACATAAATGCAACATCTGTAAGGCTATAAGAAGCACACGTGTCTGACTTTCCAATGGAATAAATTTTCTTAACAGCCTTTTTTTTTTTTAAATTAAAAAGACTGATGGATTTCTTTTTACCTTGGAATTTTTCAACTGTACTGCCACCAAACTTGCAATGCTATGTTGTTCCATTTACTTGGCACACAGTTTATCTCAGCATATTACTGGATAGGTTGTTGTTGGGTTCTATCCACGCTGATCCAGTTTTCTAGAATTTATTCTGTAATAAGAGGACCTACCAGGCAGAACGTACAACACAGCTATTCAGAGCAAAAAACAAGCTCTGAATGTCCAGAAAGCACTTGGAGGTCTTAGGTAGCTATTCATGTGAGTTTGTAGTAGTCATTTAAAGGAAACAACTAACAATTTTTACTGTGTCCTCCATTTAATTAAAGCATAACAGCCTACAGTCAGTCATACAGTTTAGTGATAAACATTCCCCCTCTCTTGTTTGTCAATACTGAGTAAAATAATAATTGCAACAAAGTGTACATTTTGCAAAGTCCAAGAAGTCTATTTTTATTGAACTATCATGACACAACATGATTCTACTACATTTGCTGTTATTACACATAGAGAGAAAGCAGTCAGCACCTCTACTATTTTCAAGGACTACAAAGTGTATGACAGCTTGAGCACCATCACCCATTTCACCAGCAAGACAATAAATAAGCATACATACATCAAAAAACAGAGGGTTGTAGACAGTCAGAGGCAGTTCTATATGGCCAAAATGACCAGGGCAGTTGCTGAAGTTCTGCATGCAAGTGGCACACACTTCTTTGGAGTCTGGAGGTCCCAAGGCCAAGTCGTATAGTCCATTACTGGCTGGATTCCCCACATTATCCAAATACTGAGGATTTGTTATGGCTTTTACACTCAGTTTCCTGAAGTTGAAAGAAAAGAGTAAAAAAAAATCAATGGCAGTAAACAGCCACATGATATGCACTTGTCTGGTACAACCAGCATTGACATTTAGTATCTATATGATACTTTATTGATGAAAACCTTTATGAGGGCACTTTGCACATGCAATGGGAATTTTTGTACCATTGATTTAATTGTCTGCGTACAATCATTCATACCACAGCAACTACTTCCTTTTTTAGGAAGTCAAGTAACTTTGCCAATGTGTCCTCTCAAGCACTGGGAAAGGTATAAAAACAACAAAAC
This sequence comes from Arenaria interpres, assembly GCA_013399435.1. NCBI lineage: Eukaryota > Metazoa > Chordata > Aves > Charadriiformes > Scolopacidae > Arenaria > Arenaria interpres. The sequence goes on along the minus strand of VXAK01006530.1, from coordinate 38,933 downwards.
CACCTAGACAATGACAGCTGCAACATCCTTGACTATACACAGTGCTAATATCACACTAACACTAAATAAATGGTGACAGCTCTCTAGAACTTCAGCAGAGATAACCTGCTGGAAAAAGCCACAAAAAAACCCTCTGCACCAAAGATCTCAGCTCTGTGATACTTACGCTGGTGCTAAAATATCTGAGTATTTTCCCTTTGCTGACACTAGCAAGGTCTCTTCTGTGTTGGACAGTCGGGATCAGATCCCAGGCCAGGTTTCCCACAGTTACTGGGGGTCCAGCCTTACCAGCACAGGGCTTCTCCAGGCTCGCGGAGGCCCTGCTGGCGCTGAGGTGCAGGGAGTGGGGGGAAGCCAACACTCTCCTCAGAGGAGACCCCCCCAAGAGAGGTGCAGCCTTCGCCCTCCCAAAGTGAGTGTATGCTGAAAGGGCCGCGGCCTCCCCCCAGCCTCACAGAAGCAATCCCTCCCGGCCCCACAGCCCTTCCCCACTCCTCCAAAACCTCCAGCGGCCCCAGTCCATGCAATGAATCTGAGAGCCCCACAGGGAGTCCAGCAGCACCCCCAACGCTGGACAACCGGGGGGTACCCAGTTGCCGCCATGCCAGCGGCTTTTGAGGGCCAGCGCACATCTGGACTACATGTCCCAGAAGGCCCTGCGCCTACAGCCCGCCGAGGTCTGACCGCGTTGTGGCGCGAGGCACGCCGGGAGTTGTAGTCCTGTACAGCACCTACAGGGCGGGCGAGGGCGACACCCCACCGCTTGCCGTGGATCCTCACCTGATCTCCTCAGCCGTGTACATCCCGAAGGAGACCCCAACCAGGCGCCGCCATGGCACCACTTTCGGCGGCCTCATGGCGAGCGAGTCACTCTCCGCCTGCCGGCGCTTCACCCCCTTTTCTGCCGCCCCGAAACTGCTGCGCTACGCGAGGCACCACGCGGTCCCGGCGGCGGGGGGCAGGCGGGGCCGGGTGGTACCACAGAACCGGAGGGGCGGCTTCCCCCCACCCCCCGCCGCCAGAGGAGTGGTACCGCCCTCCTTCCCGGGGAGCACTGCGCGAGCGCCGGCATGGCGGCGCGGCGGCTAGGGGGCAGCTCCTGGCAGCAAGCGGTAGCGCTGAGCAGGCGGTGCTGCTTACCGGGCGGGAGGCGAGAGCGGTACCGGTAAGGCTCTGCCGTTCCCTCAGCGGAGGGAAGAGAAGGGTCCCGGTGGCGGCGCACCGTAGGGGAATCAATGGGGTGGTGTGTGGGGGGGTGGGAGGTGGATTGAGGCGCGAAAGGCCGCGCAGGCGCAGTGGAGGTTGCTGGGCAACGGGGCGCTGTGCGCATGCGTGCTGGCCGGGGTCGGGGCGGCATGGCGGGGCCTGGGCCTGGGCCTGGGCAGGGATAGCTCCTTTTCTGGGGCTATTTCCTATTTTTGGTGGGCTCTGCGCCGCCCCGGCAGTGGGCTTGAGCTGTTAAGCGATTACACGAAAAAGCAGACGGAGTGGGAGGTTGCTTTCAGGGTACGCCTCAAACGAAAGGTTCCTGCTTCTCTGGGTATTCTGTAGGCAAAATATAACTCGCATCTCAGACGGCAGAATCTTAACTAATAACGTTTGTGTGACGTATGAGCAGCTAGAATTATGCAGTGTTTCTGTATAGCACAGAGGTATGAAAGCACATTAACAGCCTCCCCCTGAGAGTCAAGGTCAGTGTGGAAGCACATGCAAAAGCCCGTTACAGTAAGGCTTTAGTGTTAGATCATTTCGTGAGGGGAAAAGTATTTTTTTGTAAGCTTTCATTTGTGTTAAAAGCAATAAAATGTAAGTGAGAGTTGGAGCTGTGACTCTGAACTGAGCGCAGAGCAGCAGCTTTGCAGTACACAGCAGAAGCAAGTTTATGTGGATGCGCCGCAGCTGTGGTTACGTGGGTGTGCTGTCTGCAGCTCTGTAGACTGGGCAGCTGGAACTCAACAGGTCTGATTTCCCTGCCTCCCAGCTCAGGGTCTTCTGCTTGTCTAAACATGACTCAGGTCTAAAATATTTTTTAAAAAGGTACGCTTTCAGTTAGATCCTGCCTCTAAAACACAAAAGTGTCTTTTCTGGTTTATGTTCGGGATTTCCTTTCTAACATGTAGTAATTCGTGAAAACTGCTTTTAAGCCATGATATACCTAAAAATGAAGAGTTACAAGTTTTACGTAATATGGTTTTCTGTGTATAACTTCTTGTGTCTTGAAATTAGGGCTTTTAAGAGAGGCATAAAATATGAGTTTTATGATGGTAATTTGAAGTTAGTAACAGTGCAACATTTCCAGTTACTTCTGCTGCCCTGTAATGTTTTAATTAATTCTGATCTGTAATACAGGATTTCATTAATCTGCTTTTGCTGTATTAATGTGACTACCATAAATTCAAAACTCTGTTTTCCAGGTGCTCTTCTAGTAGTACAGCTCTTGGGAAGACAGTGGAAAATTCAGAAGGTATGATGTCTTAATTACTAGTTTATTGCAAATGTTTGTGGTTTTTTTTTCTATCTCCACACAACATAGCCTGTAATGAAATAAATGAGACACTGAATGCCCTCCTTCCCTTGCTTTCATTCCCACTACCACCACCCTGCTGCCCCAGTCTTCACTGTGCAGCAATTTCCTGGCTTAACTTGACTACCCTCACTGCCAACCAGCTCTGTGCTCCCAGAGCATGAACTCAGTTGTCCAGTTCCATGACCCATCCAGTTGCTCTTTAAAACTGAATAAGCTATAAAATAAAAATAAGGAGTTTTCCACCTTAGTCCTGACAGTTTCCTTCACGTTCTTGCTTATTCTCTGTACTCCTTACCGTATTTCTGCTACAAATTTTGTGAGAAAAGTAAGCTGGGTTGGTTGGAGTTGTGTTGCACATGGGAACAAGTTCCTGCCAGTCAGTAACAGCTCATGAAAGCATCAACACAGGTGGTAGGAAAAATGCCTCCGCAGACCCTGGCTCTGGGGATTGTAAATAGGAGGTCCCACATGCTCCTCTGTGAAGGAACTTGCTAAGATGCTTTACTGATAACCTGTAGCTTCTCCATTTTGGTATTGTCCTTTTTCTCCTTTTTCTTTCCGGGAAAGCTGGGTGGATTGATCTGTGGGGTGGAAGGAGCTGAACGGTTGGTGTCAGGTGTCAGGCTGTCAGAGCAGGAGCTTGAGAGGGCACTTCGCTGCAGTATTCAGGCAAGCTGAACGGGAGAAGCCAAGTGGGCAGAGGCGGCAAGCTTCAAACTGGGGGAGTGAGAGTGGGAAACCAAGGAACGGGTAAAGACTGGGGCTAAAGTGAGAAGATACAGGATAAGGGTGAGTGAAGCTTGTATGGGTGATCACTTTGAGGGTCTGTGGATACTGTCTCTCTGCGGTTTGTTTACCATAAGGCCCTGATCCTGTCTTGACACAAGACTGTTAAGCTCCCTGTCAGCCTTTTCTATTACCTTTCCGGTAAACTGTGACCTACACCAGACTGTGGTTTTAAAATCTTTGCTTTAGTACTTTCAGCTGGATAAGCTTAAATCATTACTTTTCGTGAGGTCATATGTGTGTTTCTAATAACAATTTTAATATTGTTTCTCATAGTTACTCAAGAAGAAATTGTGCTCCCGCGAAAGAAAACCTGGTGAGTGTTTACTGCTGGAATATCTCTTGACCTGGAAGAAAATCGTTGTTAGACAGCTAGATGTAATCTGGCCACCAAAGCTGAAAATGTAAATCCAGGTTGCTGTATTCCTGTATTTAATGTTCCGCTAGTAGTTTTCCTGCTGACTGGCAGCTCTGGGAATATTCTTGACTCTTACTCGCTGTGCAGACTATGTACACTCTGTTGTTGACCTTTCTTTTAAAAATGGTTATAAGATTTGCATTTTTAAGCAAAGTTCTGACTCTTCATAAAAGATCACATTTGCTAGAGATCTGTAAAATGAAATTCATTTGTCTGTCTGCACGTGGGGGTGTTTCTTTCAGCAAAATAAACTTGGCCATTGATAGGTGGCTGAATAATCCTATTCAGAAGTTATGCAGCTGAATAAAAGTTATTTTGTTGAAAGCACTTAAGGTGAAATTGCACGACTGTACAGCAAAAACCAAGTTTATAGCCAAATGGTGTCATATGTAAACCTAAAATAAGACTGCCTTCACCTAAACACTTTCAGTGGCCTTTCCTTGTTTTCTTGAAACACAACCGAAGTCTAAAGCATCCATAGGCACAGGAGTCCTGAGAAATCTGGTTTTGTCTTGGTTTGTGTATTTTTTTTTCCTCCCCAGACTTGTCTTGAGAGGGACTCATGTATCCATTCCACAGAGATGGGGGGCTCTGAGAGGAGCATTCCAGGGAATTCTTTCTGTGTCCCTTCTCTATGTTCTGCCTTTGATAATGTATAACAAGGTCAGGAGTGGTAGCAGGAAACACAGATGCTTTCCTGTTTTTCTTCAAAGTGTTTTCTTTTTCCTGTGGTTGTTCTAAAACTGACACCATTTTTGCAGTTGAACTTTCCTTCCCTTTGCGAAAAATGGTATTTTCTAAGTGCAGCGAAAACTTTTTTCCCTAGAACTGAAAATCCTTACAGGCCAGGATAATCCTGTGCTTGTTCTGCATACAATGTAATGCATAACATTCAAAATCTGCAACCGAGTATTAATCAAAGCTCCTTTATGTTTAGGGATAAGCTAGCTGTTCTTCAAACATTGGCGTCTACCGTGAAGAGGGTAAGTGGTTCTATTGATTATGGGAGTAGGTCGAGTTGTCCATGCAGTCTGGAAGCTCTTACTTCTACTTTGGCTGTAAATGAAAGATGGGACTTTTACATCTGTTCTCACAGGGTCTTCGCTTTTGCTTAACGCATCTTGCTGTGTCCTGAAAGCCTTGTTCTAACGCTAAGAGAACGCTGCAGCTACCAGTGAAAGCTCTAGTATCTTGATAAGGCTTTTGCTAACATCAGGAGCGAGTTACTTTACTGGTTCAGTTTCCCAATCCAGACTGCCTCTACCCAGTCTCAGTCCAGCAAGTAAGCCTTGCAAAGAGCAGTCGGTGTCTACTCTTGCGGGCAACAACTCTAAACGCTGGGGTGCCATTCTTTTATCCTGTCTGTCTTGGAAGTTGAATGTGATCCTGCAACTTCCCTCAGCTCCTCTGAGAACGTTATAGTTGGGGTCCTGCTGCTTTGCAGGCCACTCGTCGCTTGTTATGTTATGGTAAGGACCCTTTTGTTGTCACTATGTTAGCCTGCATGTATGTGTATAATGGAAATGCTTTTTTTGACTATTTCCAAACAGGCTAAACCTTTTGAACAAGAGGAGCTTTTGTAAATTGGGCATCAGGTGGGGTTATGGTGGAACTGTTCATTGTGCCTTAGATTCCGTGAGGCAGTGTCATATGGATACAGCGTGCCTGTGTACATAACTATGAATGTTTCAATCCTGGGTTCTCCTTTCTACAGGATCCTACTGCTGCTCATTATATGTTCCAGGATGACCCTTTCCTTACACCAAGAAATGCAGCTAATGCTGTAAGTATTTCCTTTCAAATCCTTCAGATAGCTTCCCTCTTCCTCCACTTTGTCTATGCTATAAAAACTCTAATGGCAGCCTAGTTTCAATTCCAAAAGAAAATGAAGTATCAGATTTCTTTCAGAATTTTCTCCTCTGTGTTTTTCTGAATGTGTAATGAGTGTAGCATTTCTCTGGACAAACCCACTCCTACACATACAAAGCTGTCTCTTCTTGCCCCTGTAGGGGCCCTCCAGGTGACACAGCTCTGTTAACATTCCTGCAAGTTAGTGGCTTACCTGCTGAGTTGTTCTATTTCTTCATGTTCTTAGTTTGTTAAATAACTCCCAGCAGTAATTCTTTAGGTGAGGCATTCAGCCTGTTAAAAGTGTTTATGTACCTTGGATATAGACTCTGAATACGTGGTGTTGCAAGTCTTGAGATTTTGTGCTGACAGGTTTGTTAGATCTGAATTAAATGTGCCAATGAAAACACACAAGATCACTTGTGTGTGTGTTACTGCATAGACTACATGTTATCAGTTAACTGTCCTGGCCAAGCCCCAGGAATTTTAGTTCTATCACAGAGCAGCTATTTGGTAGCTTAGGCTTATTGAAATAGTAGTATGGAGATGATAATAGAAAGGAAGAAGGAAAGGAGTCTTCCCCTGATGTTTCCTTTGCATGAGATTAAAGAGCATGAAGCTGAGTCAGGAGAAAGCAGAACTGGAAATGAGGGCAAGAAGGAAGTGCTGAGCGTGATGTTGATGAGAGTGTAGCGAGAGAAGACTGGGAGCTGAGATGTGGTGGGAAATCAGTGGTATGGCTGGAAGAGAGCTTCAGTTCTGCATGCCAGAGGTGAAGCCGTTGAGAAGACTGGAGGCAGCTGTTGAGTGTGAAGAGTTTTAAAAGAAACATCAGAAGAGGGACTGACTCTAGAACTTGAGGAAAAGAGGTGAATGGGCATCAGGTGATGTTCTTGGAAATGACAGTTGGGGAGAGAAACATTTGAGTGTGCCTTAACTCTAAAAGGAGAGATGCTTTTGAGCTTGAGGTATCAGTGCAGCATTTCAGATGTCTGATGCAGAACTTTGTCCCTTGAATAAGTAACAAAGAAGTAAATTACAGTCTCATTTAAAGAACAGTTATTCTTATATTGGCATAAATACCAGCATGTTTATCTGGAATGTTGTCTCATGCCTGTGTTTTTTCTAAGAGTTGAAAACAAAGTATGAGTTTCATTTGGTCCCATCAGAATACTCAGTGTTATTGAAAATGTTTTTCCTCACAGGCCTTTAATTGAACGTTTCTTCATCTTGTTCTCTCTCATTCCTATGCAGCGTCTATATTCATTGTCGAAGGAGGCTGGGAAAAATGCTGCAAAATACATTATTAAGCAATTTCCTCAATATTTTGACAAGACTTTTGCAGAACCCAACATACCAGTAAGCTTTTTGCTTTTCATTTTCATTGTATTTGTGCTTTATCAGGTAGTGAAATCAACTGTCAGACTGGTCCAAAACTAACATAAAAAGATAGTTCTGTTAACTGTTTGGCAGACAGCTATGAAAGCAGTACTGTATTTCCATGATGTTTCTGAAGTGAACATTTTTCCTTAGGAATTCCGTATCATATCGGGTTCTTTATTTAAAAGTAAGAAGAGAAATGTTTGTTTAGATATTGACTTCCTAGCATGAAAGTGGGAGATCAGGATGTGTGGTCCTTCATCACCTAAAGTACTGCTGCTGTTAGGCTGGGAGGGTCAGGAGATCACCAAAGCAGTATCTAGGGTGAAGAGCAAGCATATTTGGTTAGTGTTTTAGCAGTGGTTTAGAGAAGGTTTGAGCTCATGTCTAGCTTGCACTCTTTGCTTTTAGTGCTTGATGCCTGAGACGCTTACACCTCAGATTGAAGGAGTGAGTGAGGAAGCTCTAAAAGAGCGTATCCACCTCAGAAGGGTGAAAGATTCTGTGGACCTGTTCGATCAGCTCGTACAAGCAGGTATGTGGTCACCTGCCAAGATTCTGTGGTGAAGCTCTATTTAAATTGTGGCAAAAATATTTTAGTAGCTGGCACAGGCTATGGAGACAATTTCATGATTATGTTGGTGCTTTTCACAGCTGACTCTGGTCTGGGGAAGTGGTTCTCCAGAATTATTGGGCCCTCCCTATCCAGTGCTTGTCTGACATGTCACTTTGGTGATACGGAGAACAAATGATTTCTTGATCAAGAAGGAAATGATACGGTGTTGAGGTTTTTTTCTTCTCTTCCAAAGTGGAAGAATGCTGTAGAACAGGGCCTGTTGTGGACAGATGCTGTGTCGTTGAGTGATGCCATTCTGCCCTCAAAGGCCTTTGTATTGTTTGGTGTAAGCTACATCTGCGCTGAGCACTTTGCCGCTGTGTTGGACTGGTGTAGCATTCCAGCTGAGTGCCCCTTCTGTGGACCTGCCTTCAATAAATGAGTCTTTCTCAGTTCCTCCTTAATTTGGACCTTATCTCTGTCACGGGTGAATGAGGAGGAAGCAACAAAAAACTGAAACTGCCACAGCCTCTGAAGGAGGAAAACTTACCGGGAAGGTGAGACCTTCTCATATCCACTGCAAATGGAATGGAGATTATTCCATCAAATAGCTCTTTTCTTTTGTTGGTTTTAAATGTGTTTCATAGAAAGTGAAACACACAAAGTCATCTTGGCAGAAAAGTTTATTCTAGGAGTAGATACGGAGAGCACTAGAAATTTCAGGTGTTGTGTTGGGCTTGTTCTGCTTCACAGTTTTGGCTGCCACTTACCTTTCCCACTTGGTCAGAAAAATCTACCCTTTCAGTGGCTTCAATAGAAAAATAGATACTCTAGTTTGATGTTAAAACTGTCTCCGGCTATGAATGGGTTTCTGGAAGTACTAGTGTCACACTCAGGTTTTACAGACTTGCTAGAGAGCACCTTTGTGTTGAAAAAGAACAAAGTGGTGTAACTGGGTATTCAAAAGTTTTCAGATTAGGGTTGTAGAATGGTGTTTTCTTTACTTTCCATACGACTGTTGTGCACCCTCATTTTCTATAGGTACTGCTGTATCTCTGGAGACCACAAACAGCCTTTTAGATTTGCTATGCTTCTATGGAGGTGGAGAATCTACTCCAGAAAAAGAGGAAGAACAAAAAGAGGATTTGGAAGAACCGGGGGTATGAAAATCCTGATGATCTCTATTTATTTATTTCTTCCATACATAGTGGAAGTGTATCAAGGTGATGTCAAGATTTTCGTGACTACGTGCCTGGGAGGTGGTGTGAGGTGGGTCAAAGGTAGTCAGTGTTCTCTAGAGATACAGTAGTTACACCAATCCTGTGTCTAACCTACTGGCAAAAGTAGTTTCCATAAAGCTGAACTTGGCAGCTGGAACCCTGCCTTGGCTTAGCTCTGAACTGTGTTTAAATAACTGTTGGTCACTGACAGCCTTGTTTTTATAGTTGCTGGCAAAGAAGACCTTCAGTACCTCTAGTGTAGATCAGCTAGTTAATTTTCTTCTAGTCTGAACCATATTAATTAGGTTTCAATGAAGTTGAGGGCTCCTTGTGTGACCTCAGAGTACCGGGTTGCAGGGTACAGTAATAGATGTGTTGCACAATACCTGTCTCTGGGAAGACTGTTGAGGGAGAAAGACTGTAGCACATAATCTGTAGAAGCCTAATGATTCCAGCACCACAAATATCTGTAATTTGCCTTGTTAGAATGTTTAATTATGTAAACAGTATTCTTAGTCTAGTTATTGCTCCCTGAACTTGTAATAAAAATTATTTTAATATAACTCATTAAAAAACACCTTTGCTAGCATAAAAATTGTTGCTGAACTTCTGTGTTTTTACCAAATCACGTCATTTGGTGTGTAACCATGATTAACTGTGAGAAACTTAATTCTGTAAAAATCTCTCCAGGTGAATGCTTCAGAGCAGAAGGCTCCAAAGAGACAATTTCAAAGAGGTTCACAGTCATCTGGCTCTAGATGGAGGTATGGAAAATCTTGTCAGTATTCCTGCATTCAGTGGGTTGTGCACATGCAGGATTATAAAACAGACTTAAAGACTTTTTAGCAGCCCGTACTTGCAAATGTTACTTGTTAAATACGTCTGTGTTTGCTGATCTTTTAAAGTGTTGATGGAAATCTAGTATGTGATTGTAGAATAGCTCGAAGTATCACGAGTAGTATAACTGAATGTCAGCCCTTAGGAGTACAGACCATTATTTTGTTCTGTGTGTTGAATCCTTTTCCTAAAGGTATCTTTTATGGAGTTCTTTTAACATTCAGCTTATTTTTTGATTCTAGGGAGAGCAACAACGCTGAAAGGATATTTAAGATAATGCCAGAGAGGAATGCACACTCCTATTGCACAATGATCCGTGGAATGGTGAAGGTAAAGTTACCCTTCAGTACTGGGAGGACTTTTTTCAGCTTGTGAAATCTCACACGGTCAAAGAAGTTGCTTATTTTTGGTTTTTGTTGTTTGTTTTTTTTTTTCTGCAGCATGGGGCTTCTGCTAAAGCTTATGACATGTACATGGACCTCCTGAATGAAAGACACAAGGGTAAGTGTTTGACTTGTGGTCTTCTAAGTAGCAGAAGGCAGTTGTTGGGTACGTGGATATTTGTTTCATGGCAGTGATGATTGGCGCAGGGGTACGGACCTCAGCTAGATCATGGGAGCTGAATGCAAACTCTTTGTTTCCGTGCAGCTGGCATGTGGCAGGCTCACTGGAAACAGGTTTGCATGAGACTTCGCCAAAAACTGAGCCATGTTAGAACAAACTGGTTTCTGTAGAATATAAAACTTCCCATCCTTGGAAGTGTTCAATGCCAGGCTGGATGGGGCTTTGAGCAGCCTGGTCTAGTGGAAGATGTCCCTGCCCCTGGCAGGGGGGTGGGAACTAGATTGCCTGTAAAGTCCCTTTCAACCTAAACCATTCTATGATTCTGTGATAATTGTCAATTAAAATGAATTATCTTACATTTTCCAGCTGATGTGCACACCTTCAACGCGCTGATTACAGCAGTCCCACATCTAAAGGAAAGGTTCTTAGAAAGATGGGAGTTAGCCAAGGTAAGAAGTTTGAGCAGAAGAGGTGGGGAAGGGATAAGAGCATTGGGACTGGGTCTGCTTTATCAGTAGAATTTTCCAGTTACTGGAAGACTAAAACCAAGAGCTTTTTACAAAGATACTAATACCTGCTGCAAAGGAAGTACACTAGTTTAACCATACAAACTAGTTGCTTAGGAGTGGGAAATGTACAAAATCCAACCTTGCCCTTGCAGAATGTTTTGCTTTGTGAGAATGTACCTGATCCAAGGATTGCCCAGACAGAAAGTAATTGGGAAGTTGTGCTGGGAGATAAAAGCAAACAATTACCAATTAAAAACTCTTCTCTGAATTATGATTCATAGCGGTGTGATGGAAATGGAATTTTGAGGGGTGACGTTAATGGCTTCTGTTTTAATGACATAACATCAGTAAAGAAAATTAGTACATAAATTAAATTTCCTTGACATTCTAGACACAATTCTCCAACATCTAAACTGATGTAATTTTGTAGTTTTGGGGTTTTTTTGCTCAAATTAATTAAAAATTAGATGGTACTCCCTTAATAAATAATCATTTGAGGTAGAGTCATTTACTTGAAGGGAGTGAGAAGGATTAGATTAAGGAAATGCATGTATATCCAACTGAAAGCTGAACTGTGATCCGTAACGTGTGATGGGGATTTGGTTTAAGGTCTTCCTGAATCACATGGCTCAACAGGAAGTGCAACCAAATCTGCTGACTTTCAATGCTTTACTGAAGACTCTGAGAAAATGTGGTGGTGTCGGCAGAAGTATGGCTTTACCGGTAGTAAAGGAAATGGAAGCACTTGGTATAGGTAAGAGAACCAGAATAGTTACTGTATTTCAGTGCCACCTCCAGAATGGCTAACTTGAGTGGTAAACAACACGGTGATTTCTAGTTGCAGGGAAGAAGTCCAAGGCTTGTGGAAAAAAAAAAAAAAGCATTTCTCACTCCATTCTCAACTTCACTATTTGTGTTCTTTCGCAAGAGAACTGAGAAATAAAAATGCTTAAATACTGAGCTGTGGCCGCACAGCAAGCCAGTGTCTGTGGATTTCAAATTGAATCATAATCTTTAGAGTCTTTGTTCAGTGTTGATTACTAGTTACAATATAGTGGGTGCATTTAGTCCCTGACGTCAAATAATGAAGCATTTTGATGCTGTAGTCTTTTAGGTTAGGAGCATGTTTATCGTTAACATTTTTACCTGTAGTTACCTCTAGCTACTCAAGGACAGGTGTGTGTGTGCGGTGGGGGGTGTGTCCTGGCGCAGAGGCTCTTTCTCAACTGGGTCCTTACTGTGGTACTGCTGTAGAAATAGTGAATAATATGAATATGTATTTGTAGCAGTCAGCTGAGTCTGTTAGCTTCCCATAGATCAAGGAGATTTCCTTCACCAGCCACCCAAGCCAGTTCAGGTCTATATATCTACATCTCTGCCAGAAAAAAAAAAAAAAGCTTTTGATGTAGATTATGGTTTTTGATGTCAAATAAACATTGCAAAAACAGGGAATAACTGCACAAACGATTCGATGTCTTATGGAGTGTGCTTTGCCCCAGTAACATGCTTATTGATACACTAAAGATAGGTTCATAGGAAGAAGGGAAACTACCTATGAAATACATTTTTTTCATTTAGACCAGGGAAGCTTGAATGCTCGCCCCATAGCAATGTGATGCTTCAGCTGGTGGTTCACCCTCAGATATCATCTCTCCCAGTTGTAACGTGTGTACGTGAGGTCTGGTCCAGCATTTGGGTGGACGAGGAGAGAACTGAGCACATTTATGCATGCTGCCTCACTGGGAGGGATGGAGACTGTGAATTAGAGCTCAGGCATGAAGCTCATCCAAGAATGTCGAAGTAACTTCAGTGTTTTTGCTTTTCAGAGCCTAGCCTTGCAACGTATGATCATCTTCTCTTCATATTTTATAGAGGCGGTAAGTGCAATATCAACTTCTCCTTTTTAAATCTACTTTAAATGCTTTCCAAATGTGATGGGTGAATGCGGTTGATTTAGGGATTAAAAGACAACTTCTAATGCATCAGTGTTACCTGTGCAGTCTGATTCTGCTTGGGTGGAAAAAAGGGCTACAGAGAATCATAACCTCTTAGAGGGAGGGAGGAGTCCTTGTGTTTTGAGAACTGACAGAACTGGAAAGAAAGCCCCTTGCCTTTCCATTTGTGGCCACAAGCTGATAAAGATAAAAAGCAAATGCTCCTCATACTCTCTGGAGGCTGGATCTGACTACAGCACCTGTGATCACATGGACTGCGCCACTCATGGGGAAGAAATTGCTCAGGGATTCTGTTTTTCTGCAACAGTTCTGTACGTTGGAGCTATCTTGAAATATAGCAGTGTTAGAAGGCAGAAGCCCAACTGTTGAGATCCTTTAGCCAAAAATCTGTGGACATGGAAGGAGAATAGACGCAGTAGTCGTAACTGCAGTCCTTGTGTTGTAACAAATGTGGAGGAACTGCTCTGGAGTCTGGGGTTTTTTGTGTTTATGAAATGCATTGCTTTTTCCAGTGCCACATTCTAACAGACAAACTTGCAGGCCTGTTGGATTTCTTGCTACAAAGGACTTGTATCTTTCTTAACCTGCCCTGTTGTGGTGTGGAAATCTGGGAGTAGTAGGGAAAATTTTAGTGCAAATAAAGTTGCAGCTGGTGTGGAGCACCACGATTAGGGGTGGAGACAGGAGAATCTTGACGCTTGATTGAAATTGTGGGGCTTGTTTCTGTTTCTGTAGTATAGTTGCAGGCTGACACTTTTTACTAATGAAGCACATGGTATGACTGAGTTGTGATGGTGCTTGTCTGTTTGTCCTGCAGTTGATCTTTCCTCACCAGGCATCATCCTTGAAATACTAGATGACGTTCAAAAGAGGAGTTTTGCTCCCCAGGACCCTGATGATGGTATGAACTTCTAATATATCTGCAATCTGCATTGTTTAAGCTTGGGTAGAAAGGTACCTAGGGAATTTCACAGAACCACAGAATCTTCATGGTTGGAAGAGACTTTTGAGATCATTGAGTCCAACCACAAAAAAACCCACCAAACAAACCAAAAAACCCAAACAAAACAACAACCACAGACAGACAGAAACCAGCAATGTCAGGCACTAGAGCATGCCCTGAAGTGCCATGTCTACACATTTCTTGAATACCTCCAGGGATGGTGACTCCATCACCTCCCTGGGCAGGCTGTTCAGTGCCTGTAGTTCCATTTCAAGTAGTTCTATCTCACTAGAAAGAATGCAAGCAGCTTGCTTATATCAGCACCTTCTGATACTTTTTGCAGACAAAAAAGGACAAATTCCAGTGCTGGGGAGGTGTGATGTGTATTGGTGTGCTGGCTTCTGGGTGGAAGTTGGAGTGTAGCCCAGGTGAACAAGGATTTGAGTCCCACACAATAAAAATCACAAGGCTGTTCATAAGGCTAGTTTAAGGAGGAACACCTGCTAGCAGCTTTGTGAAATGATACATGTCTGGTTTTTGTGGTAGTGTGGTGTGAGTTCCTGTTCTAGTTCTTCCTAATCCTGTCAGAAAATTCCTTGAAATACAACTTCATGCAAAGCTGAAGTTTGGGTGGGTGGAGGGGTAGATTCTGAACATCCCATGTCTCACTGGCTCTTTCTGCCATCTGTAATGTGCACAACTTTGCCCGAGGATGTTCAGAGCCTTTCTGTACGTACAGAAGTAGACACAGCTTCAGTCTGAAGCAGAGGGGTCTGTGAGCTGTGCTGTGTACAGCGTAGTGTGAACAATGTGTCAGAAGCCACTCTTTGGCAGCTGACAGTTCTAAATATGATTGGATGAAGAAGCTGTTACAGTGCATGCTTCAGGAAACCAGTGAGGAGTTGATATGGGTTTTTTGCCATTTAAAGGAAAAAGGTAATTACGAGACTATGTTGGAGTAGAATATTAGGTTATCCTACCTGCATTTCTTTTTGTCCTTTGAAGAAGCCTGGAAATAGTAAGAATGTTGTACACCCCTTCTGTTTCCTTCTGCCCTGCTGTGTGTGTTACACCCTTTCTTGCTCTGGCTCTAAGCTGCTGCCAAAAGTGTAGACAGTGACTGTGTCTGCCCTGCTCCTTCACACGCTTTATAGAAATACCACTGTTAGCAAAGGCAGTAATGATGGGCACTCAGATACAGGCCTTGCCTGAGTCGTGGGAGTTGAATGAGGTTTTCTACACAGTGGATTAAAAAAGAGAGAAAGAAGTCGCTCACGTAAGACTAGGTCACTTTGTCTAAGCAAGATGTGTATATAGATGTTTGAAGCTAACGCACTCCATTTTCTCCCTTTCAGCTAACTTTTTTGCCACCGCTATGCAAGTGGTAAGTACCTTTTCCCTGCAATCAGAATTACTTTGAGCCCTCCAGCTGTTTAGGAAACCCGTGAGTTTTCCAACCTTTCATACAAGGTTTAGCTCTCGATATCTTTCCCTTTTCCACTTGTTTTCATCACCTCCTGTAACTTTCCTCCATAATTCTGCAATTCTTTGTTTGATGCCTTCTAAATCAGTAACTTGTGTTCCTGTGATACGTGCATCCCTTGCTAGAGACAGCTGCTAAGTCCCTGTCTTCTATGCCCTACCCCTGCTTGTAGTGACACCACAGTGGTCAGATGGTCTCTGCACCAGAAGGTGTAGGTTTAGGTTAGAAGGTTCTCACTGATCGGGAGAGTCAGTCATTTGTCTCATCTAAACCAAATCCCTACATTCACTACACTGAATTGCATCCTCTTAAAAATGTTTGCTGTCTGCTTGTTACTCTTCATGCCTTTGTGAAAGTGAGTCTCAGAGGGATGTACTAAGTGTTACATGTGGTAGCTTTAAAATCTGACTGCTTTATTGCAGTGCTCTGATCTTAAGGATATCAAGCTCGCTTATCAGTTGAATAAGGCGATGGAGAAAGGAGACAACTGGAAATTCTTGGACATGGATCGGTTAAATGCCTACTGGTGAGTGAAGCGCAGCTGCATTCAGTGTCTTGTGTATTGCTGTCAATTTGGATACAAACCAGGATGCAGACATTGCGCCGAAGGATGCTTTGTTGTACACCAGCTGGTTATCCTGTGTGCAGTTTGCAAATTAGGTCCCTCTTAAGAACAGTAATAGCTTAGGATTTATTTTCAGTATGTGGCCTTGCCTGAACTGAAATAAAGTGTCTTGGAGCATCAGTTTAGCTTAATACCCATCCAACAACTGCACCAACCAGTGGTATTTTCTACAATTCTGTTGTCCGCTTAGGATGGCAGCTTAGGAGATAACACCACAATAGTGTACAGGGCAGACCTAGCTCTCTGTGTGGTGTTGGAGAGAGAGGCTGCAGAGCAGCAGGTGTACTTAGGCGTGAAACTCCCATGTAGGTTTACCATTTGAACACTAATCATGGCATCCCAAACATATTTACCAATGTCATTAAGTGCTGCAGTCACTGAATGTAATTAAGTATTTGGAGCATATGATTTGAAGAAAAGCCTATTTAGGCATTAGATGCTAGAGATGCTTCTGTAAATTCATGAAAAATAATTATCATCCAAATAAGATGCAGTTTCAGGGGTGGGATGATTCAAATGATTTTACCTTATTTAGCCTCTAAATAAATGAAGGGAAATCAGTGGAAATTAATTTCTTGGTGTAGGGATATTTTTTGTAGTCAGTGCATTGGATCATGGTCCCAGGCTTGTATTGTGAACTTGCACGAGTAACGAGGTTAATTTAGTTCACTCTCTTAAAGTGGTTCTTAACCAGAGGTTCCATTTGAGAGAGATTCAGATACCTCAAACCTGGCATTTTAAAATGTAGTGGTCTGCTTCTTAGCAATTCTGCCAATTACCTAGTGTCAGCATTAAGTTGTCTCATAAAAAACGCTACTGCTTTTTTAATTGTATGGAGTATTGCAATTCTGTAGTGAAATTTCCATGATCTGCAATACAAATCTGATCGGAACACCATCATTTCCTGGTGCTTTGCTGTGGTTTAGTTGATCTATTTGTTACTAAATTAGAACATTTTTCCCTCCTGTAGGTCAAAATTCTTTTCATTGTTGTGTATGATGGAACAAATTGATGTTGTGTTGAAATGGTACAAAGAAATGTCCCTCTCGGTAAGTGTGTATTCACTTCAAAGCTTTACTATGGAGAAACAGAACAGTTACACTTCACTAAAGTGATTCGCTTCCTTCTTCAGGTCTTCTATCCAACTCCTAAAAATATATTGGACCTCCTCCAAGCACTGGACGCAGCCAACCACTTGGAAGCGGTCCCTTCAGTCTGGGAAGGTTAGTGATAGCCACAAGGCTACGTTTGTTTGATAAAAGCCAGGAGAAGTGCAAAGTGGGAGGTAGTTGGGAAATTTCCCAGTGCTCAGAATAGCCACGGTAAGGAGCTTTGGCATGAGGGAAGCTGTTCCCTAGTGCAGCGATGGGGCTGTCGTATCGGAGAACGGCAGAACCCATAGCACAGACTGTCAGAGAGACATGACAGTGTCACAGTTAAATGCCAGTGTCTTGGAAAAGTGAATGCTTACCAGGGGGTAGTACCTTAAACAACAGCCCAGGTTTAAGTCAATTAAATTATTTGCCTGTTCTTTGCCCCTTCAGAAGAAGAGACAATGCAGGGACAGGATTTAGCGCACAGCAAATATCTAACTGTTACCCAACACTTGAGGGGACAGACAGGTTCTTCTAGGGATCCTTGGCAGAATGATGGCAGCACTAAATTGTAGTTACAATTAAAGCTTTATTTTCTTAACCAGATTTTATGATTAGCATAGAACTTATAATCAGAATAGCACAAGATTTCTATAAGCAGAATCACTGTAGTACAATTTTATAAGTAGCGTAGTGCAGAATTTTATAGTACTACTTAGCTTATGGTTTCTTATTACCTGGATCCTCTGCAGATCAGGTCAAATCTTTATACTTTTCTGTTTGAACATAAAACTTATAATCTAGCCTCAAGTCACTGTTCATTCCTTGGAGGAAGCAGACAATGGTGGAGGTGTCCCTGGCCACGGGGGTGTCATGGGTCTCACTGTTCAGCAGCAGTTTGGGTCCAGATTCCCACTTAGAACTTGCAACTGCTTGGTTTTATAGACAGTGCTCTGCATGCTATTACCTTCCGTGTTCTCTGATGGGGTCATCACCACCACCGGGTTGGCCGGGTGCCTGGGACCTTGAAGGCCATTGAGGAAGGGAGTAGTCGGCCTGGCGCCAAGAGGCCGGCAGGGAGGGGAAGAATAAATCTGTTTGGTTCATCTACTTGGTGCGTAGGACCTTCAGGGCCTGATAACGAGGGGAAAGGGAACCACT
Organism: Arenaria interpres; assembly: GCA_013399435.1. Taxonomy (NCBI): domain Eukaryota; kingdom Metazoa; phylum Chordata; class Aves; order Charadriiformes; family Scolopacidae; genus Arenaria; species Arenaria interpres. The sequence goes on along the minus strand of VXAK01006530.1, from coordinate 21,027 downwards.
ATGTGACCAGCTCAGTCACACAGAATAGCTGTTGGCCTTACAAAATGGGGTTAGTTATGCTGACCGTATTAGCAGGGGTTGGGGGCAGGGGGTACCGGTCACACCTAAAATTGCTGCCTTTCTCTGAACAGATATGAAACAGATGGGGTTTGGTAGGAGACATGACCTGTTGGAAGAGCTCTTGTCTTTGATGAGCAGGGAGCGGCACCCTGAGGAGGTGAGGAAGCTGTGGTGGTTTGACCCCACAAAGCAGCTAAGCACCACACAGCCGCTCGCTCCTCCCCAGCAGGGTGGTGGGGAGAATGGCAATGAACGGTAAACGTGCAAAAACTCGTGGGCTGAAATAAAGACAGTTTAATGGGTAAAGCAAAAGCCACACGTGCAAGCAAAGCAAAATCAGGAATTAATTTGCTGCTTCCCATCAGCAGGCAGGTGTTCAGCCATCTCCAGGAAAGCAGGGCTCCATCACCTGTTATGCTTACTTGGGAAGACTCCAAATGTCCCCTCCTTTTTCTTCCCCCAGCTTTTATTGTGTGATGCCATATGGTATGGAATATCCCTCTAGTCGGTTGGGGTCAGGTGTCCCAGCTGTGTCTCCTCCCAGCTTCTTGTGCACCCCCAGCCTACTCACTGGTGGGGTGGTGTGAGCAGAAGAGGCCTTGATACTGTGTAAGCAAGTGCTGCTCAGCAATAACTAAAACATCCCTGTTACTTTTCATCACAAATCCAAAACATAGCCCTGTAAAAGCTACTATGACGAAATTTAACTCTATCCCAGCCAAAACCCGTACAGAGAAGCTCAGTGACATTTAAATCACATATGGGGAAGACCTGTCAGATTTGTAGGAGGAATTGCACTGAAAAGGATACATTAATTCCAGAGGGTTTGGGGTTAATAGCACGATCTTTTCACAGATTCAACTGGCGTTTGCCAAGTGTGCTGAAGACATCAAAGCGTTCCATGAGCAGACTGGGAGGGAGCAGGCCTCATTAGACTGGACAGGGAGCACGCTGGGCCACATCGCTCTCTTGTTTTCACGGGTTGGGAGAACCCAGGACGCTTGGTACGTGTGTGGCTGTCCTGAACTCTGGGCTTGCTGACACTAACTCAAGGCTTAGTCACAAAAATCAAAAACTAATGACCAACTACCTTGGAATGCCAGTGCAAAGGGAGGGGATAAGTCCTGCTGGGAATGTGATGGGTTTTTTTCCTTAATTTTTCCTTAATTTTATTGTTCATTCTCGGCACCAAGTTACAGTTGTTGATCTTAAAAATGGTTTAGATTATCACATCACTAAGAACTGCTGATTTCCTACAGCTTCCCATTTTCTAATTTTTAGAACTCTTTGGAATCCAAACTGCTAAAGTGATCAATTGGAGTTTAATTAAACTTTTAATCAGAATTAACCCTAATTAAAAATCAAAAGAGAATATTTTTAGTACTCTTTGGAAGTTAGAATTTACTGTCCTACATGCTCTCAACTTGAAATACTGGTTAAAATATCTAGCCTCCAATTTAAGGTTCTGAGCTATTTTCTTTTAAATACAGATGTTCTCTTTGCACAGATTCATTTGAAACAAAGAAGTGGCAAGTGCCCTTCTAAAAATATGTAATACTCTTAAAGTAAATTTGCCACCAGCTACACTTTCTATTTTTTTTCTGCATTAGTTAAGATATTCTGTGTTAAACTAATCAATTATGTTAGCTGGTACACAGTGCATCTGCAAGAACACGGCATGGGATCTGTTTCAGATCTGTGGGAAAGATCATTTAATGAAAATGAGCTTTTCAGCAGGGCCTTACCAAAGAGATTTAATATCTGTCTGTTCCTGTTGTGTGTGGTTTTGAGTTGTTTTTATTTTGTTTGTTTTCTTTTGAACAGGAGCATGATGGAGCGTTTCCAGCAAATGAATAGGATTCCCACGTGAGTATTTTTAGGTTCTAACTTGAGGTACTGAGTCTCCCCTTTGGGTGAAATTTTGCATTTCTATTATAATAGGTAATAGTCGTCCATATCTTACTGTAACTTCCGAAGCACAAATGTGTGTGTCTCTCCCTGTGAGCGCGGGTGTTTCTGTATCCAACTGATATGTTCCAAGGTCTTTCTGTCTCAAAAAATACTGAAAATGAAAAGAGGGGGTTTTAAGTGGTTGATCCTTGAGGTGTCACTGAATGGAGCTCTGGGACATTAAAAATAGTGCCACTGATTAATTTGGCATTAGAAATCAGTCTAAGCAGGACTCTTGAAAACATCTCATTTCCCATGTGCTCAAAAAAATTCTAATATGCTATTAACCAAGCTTCAGAGTTGTCTGACTTTCTGAAGACAAGTCAAATCCTAAATCTTCTGTGGTACCCTGTTAGGCTACAACAGTTAGCTTTTCTCAGGATTTTTTGGGGAAAAAAATCTGAAGTAGAAAACAACTTCTAAGGAATAGTAATGCATTTTTAAAAACCAAAAAAAAAAAAACCCGGACAACTGCTTGGTGCTCATGGTAATGAAAACCTTAAATTTGATGTTTGAGATAGGAATTTCCCCAAGAGGCACGGTGTTCTCTGGCTGCCTGCAGCAGTGAGGGTGTGTGGCACCGAAGGCGGCTGTCAGTGGCCCTCTGTGCTTGCCCTGTACTGCAGACTGTCGCCAGCGTGGCCCAGGGAAGCTTTGATGCTGCCAAGTCACATCAGAATCCCCGTCTCAATGCAGATATAGGGAAAGAATTCTTCTGAAATCATGGTGTAGCTGGTGGTTTGTGAATGCCGTGGGTTATGAATGTGATGGGAAAGACAGTTGTTTCCCTGCTACTACCAAATGGATCAGAGGCTCTCCTGGTCCGCTCCCTTCCCTTCTCTGCCAAGCTCCCTGCGGCACCAGCTGCGGACTCTCGCTTGTTTCCCTGCCTAAAGGCAAGAGCAGTGATGCAGGTGGCAAAGGAGTCTCTCCAGCAGGTGACAGAGGTGACAAAGGAGCAGAGCCAGCACTTTGACATGCAATGGAGCTGGTAGAGCCCAGCCAGCTGTCAGTGGCTCCCAGCACCCATGGAGAGCAGGACAGCCTCTGGCAGACTGCCTTTGATGTAAAGTGCTGTTACACTGCTCCTTCGCCAGCCACGTAAAAGAGGGGAAGGGACCTGATGTGGGAAACGTAAAGAGGGGAAGGTTATAGGCTGCTGCTGAAGTGTCATCCTTATCCTGAGCAGGAAGCTGCTGCTCTCTGTTTTTGTGCAAGGAGAAGTATTTGTTTCTGCTAGGAAAGGAGTTCCCAATTGGTATGGGGTGAAGGCTGAGGTGAAATTCCTGGCAGGAGTAGAATAGGGCTGGTTGAGGTATCTGAAAATCTCGTCACCTCCTCTGCCTCTCTAAAGCACCTGCTGTAAGTCAATGGCTGCCTCACCTGGGGTCCCATAAACAGTCTGTGCCTTTGCTTTTGCAGTGACCAGGTGATGGACGAGTTCTTGACCTGTGCTAAACAAACCAATAGCCCAGACGAGGCAATTAAGCTGGTAAAGCTGGCAGCATCCCTCGGTCTTCCTTCGTCTCAAAGGCTTAAGAGCAGAATGGAGAAGGAATTTGAACTCTCTGAAAAGCAGAAGTAAGTTGGAGAATTTCACGTTACTGCTGAAGGGGTGTTGTAGATGGGGTGTTGGAGGGGAGCTGGAGAGGAGCCTATGGCTTCTCTGCTGAGGCAGCAGAGCCCTGGCTTTGGGAATGATGTACCTTTGTGTTGACTGTGGTCGCTTCACACCCCCACAGTGGCCCCTCAGTTTTTGATCCCATGCTGTACCCATAGCACCGAGGGGAGGACGTAACTTTCCATGATGGGGTTAGCCTTACCCACCACTCAGATCTGCTGTTGCCCTTCTTTCCCAGAACCTTTCGAGGTCCCAGAACCTCAAAGACACTGATTTCAGGCCAGTAAACCAGAGAAGTGGTACAGGACAGCCCTGCATGTGGTTCATGGGTTCTGAGGCTCATGATCAATCTTCAGTACACCTGACCAGCCACCATGGTTCGTTCCTGAGCTGATGCAGCCACGCTGAGACGATGGGCTCAGCCTTGAGGACCACATTTTGGAGCTACTGGTCTGGTCCAAGGCAATAAATAAATAGAAGCCTAGCACCCTTGACAGCTTGTCTGTCACTTCCTGGTAACTGAAGTAGTCTGCTTCTCCAAAAGGAGGTGGGTGTGCTTCTACCAAATGCTGGGTGGACCTGTTCTTTGAGCATAATAGGCACCAGACAGCCCATAATTCTCTTTGGAGGGGGTTTACCCTGTGTTTTGGATATCTCTTTCCAAGCAAAAGCCACAATCAGGTGACTGATTACTGGACTGTTTTGTATCTGCAGGAAGACCTTGGAGAATATCAAGTCAGACAGCGACAGCAGCGATAGTGACAGCGATAGTGACCGTGACTAGCTGTCCCGCTTGCCTGGGGGCAACCACTTCCTTGATGCCAGGAGGCTTCTGTGAGAAGTGAAATCACTGGAGGGATGGCTTCTGGGAGGTGCTGCAGCTCTGCTGAGCACTCCAGGGCATTCTGACACAGGACCTGCTTGTATATTGTCCTCGTTGGAGCAAGCTAGAAGTTCTCCCGTTTAACACTGTTCTTGGTAACTTCAAGCACAGTGTGGGCTACACCAACAGTCTCTTCCATGCCAATACCTGGAGGAGCTTGCTCCTGCTGGGCAGCTGCCACCTGCTTCATCAGCTTGGCTGAGGTTCCTGGAGGGCTGAGGTGAGTGCAGTGTGGCTTCCTGGAGGCTGCTCGGCGGGTACATCACTTTGACAGCTTGAGCAAGGCTTCTCTGGGACCTCCTGTGACTTCAACCTGCACCAGATTTAATTCCTTTCCAGCTCACTTGAATGAACTACTTTAAGTATCAAGTTGACTCTGAATGTAAACACAGTAAGTAATGCAATACTCATCACTCATCCTTTTTGGTGTTTTGGGACATGCTTTGGACTGAAGATGTTAAAAAGCTACAATTTGTACAGCTGGAGACTGCATCTAATAAATGGCTGACATTAAATACAGCTGCATTCTGATAATCCCTGAGCAAAACCTGTTGATGACAAATTGTTGCAGCTGCCCTGGAGAGAGTGAGCTAAGTTCATGCAGAATACAGCAAAAAAGCTAATGAGGTGGCTGGGAAGATGAATGGTGAGGTCCCATCTGGAGTAGTGTCCAGTTCTGGGCTCCCCAGTTCAAGAAGGACAGGGAACTGCTGGAGAGGGTACAGCAAAGGGCTACAAAGATGATGAGGGGACTAGAACATCTCTCTGATGACTTGGGTCTTTTTAGTCTGGAGAAGAGAAGACTGAGTGGGGATCTGATCAGTGCCTATAAATACTTAAAGGGTGGGTGTCAAGAGGATGAGGCCAGTCCTTTTTCAGTGGTGCCCAGTGACAGGACAAGAGGTAACAGGCACAAACTGGAATATAGGAAGTTCCCTCTAAACATGGGGAGGAAGTTCTTTGCTTTGAGGGTGGCAGAGCACTGGAACAGACTGCCCAGGGAGGTGGTGGAGTCTCTGTCTCTGGAGACATTCAAAACCCACCTGGACAAGTTCCTGTGCAACCTGCTCTGGGTGGACCTGCTCTGGGAAGGGGGCTTGGACTAGATGATCTCCAGAGGTCCCTTCCAACCCCGTATCGTTCTGTGATTCTGTGATTGGGCTGTTCTGTCCTGTTAACCAGCCTTCACAGCATGGTGCTGCTGTTCTCGTTGTGTACAGGAAGCTTGAAGGTGGTTTTGAGGGAGTTGTCTTCAACAGGCAAAGAATGGGCTTGTTCCTGAGAGGATTTAATCATATTCCAATGAAAAGCAGGTAACAGATGATTCCCTTGGTGAAAAATAAAACCTTGATGTGTGTGATGTTACAGGCCAAGTAAGAGCACACCCCTGTGGAAAGCAGCTTAAGGGTAATTCCGTAATAAGTTTGGGAAATAATGGCTACTGAAGATAGAACAAACTACAGCTGAAAGGCTAAAAGTCCCATGGCAGGAGCGGGTGGGCAGTAACGCTGTTTGAAGGCAAGGTTTGCTCCAGAAAGCAAACACGCCTGTTCCAGCAATGTGTGACTAGGACAGGTTAAGGGGTAGATCAAAGATAAAGGGTTTTCAGGGTGGGGTTATGCCCTTTGCTTTACTGTACCAACAATTTAAACTGGGTGGGCAAGCAGGCAGCTCCACAGCTACTCGTTGCAGCAAGTGAGTACCTTTCTTCACTGATGCTAAGAATTAAGGGAAAGGTAAGAGAAGGAGGGAGCTTCCCCTTTATGGGAATTCTTGTGGTTGAACCGAAGTCTGGCTACTAGACAGAAATACCTGGTGTCTTCTAAAACTAGAAGAGCAGGTCTGGCAAGAAACATACAGGGGCAGAAATCCACCAGAATAGGTGCTCTGACACCAGCTTAGGTGATGTCTACATAAACCTGTACTCATACATGGATTTTTTTATTTTTTTACAGCTGTACAAATTAATGAATAGACACATTGATCACATCAATGAATTCTTGCTCCTTGAAAGGACTGAAACAGAAATAAGTTTTAACTACTTCAGGTCGTGGAGAAAGGTTGTTCTTGTACTACCCAGCTGTATTTGATTTTTAAATAGGAGACAACAGCAGGAGAAAGTGGTTGAAGTCTTGTTTTATTCAGCTGACAGAGTGGCAAATCATTAATGGTAGGTTACAAACATTATTTGGGTTGGATCACAAGCCCGCTTGGTAAGATGGGGGAAATAAAATTGTTACACAAATTGTAGAGAAGCTTCCTGAAGTTGGTTGTCATGGTAACTCAAACCCGATACAAATACAACAGGTGGTGAAGTTAAATACAGTGCAAGGAAACAAGACCGTACCCGTGCTTTGATTTAACGCTTCCAGCCCCTGCCAACAGCTTGGTTTGCAACCTTTAGGAGAATCGTGGGATTTCTTTCCGGCACAAAGGATTGCTGAACGGCTTCCGAAACTACAATCCTACCTCACTGCACTTGGGTTGTTCCCAACCCCACAGCGCTGGCGTACGCCGTCAAGATATCCACAATCTGTTTTGTTTCTAGGGTCATTCGAGCTTCGGTCAGCCAGTCGTGTGCCACTCTCCTAGACTCTCCTCTTAACTGGTTGACAAATTTAGCTGCCAGCTCCAGGTCTCCGTGTTCAATGCAATACGAAGCGTAAGACAGTAATTTAAAGGTGTCGAGGTCGTCAGGGCTGAGCTCGGCAGGTGGCTTCAGCTGCTGGGGGTGAAACATAAGCAGTGACTGCAGGTAAGACAGGAAGTATTGATACAAGCTGTTTCTTGTTTCATCGATCATAGCTACTCTTTTGGCCAGTTTTTGGACTGTGTAGAAACGTGCTCTCAGGGCCTCCTCGCTGTAGACTCCCCGCGTCAGGGATTCCTGAGGGAGAGCTGCCGTTAAGGTTTCCGTAAACGCGTTGTCAGAACAGCTGGCTTTGATGGCCTTCACCGCGCTCTCCAGAGGTTGTGTGGGACTATCCCCAGAGGCGGTCTTCATGCAGTATTTGAGTGCTTCAACAGAAAGCCACAGCTGATGGGCCTTTCTGGCTTCCTCTTCTGCTACTGCGTGACCTGCAAAGTAAGCCAAGAAAGGGACTGTCAGTTGGGGGCAGCCATCGGGGAAGAGTTTTGAGCACAAGCAGCAGGGCCCGCCCCCCTGAACACTACTTTCAAATGCAGCTGCCCCCTCGGCCCTTGATCTCAAAGCGAGTCTGTCCCACAAGTCAGGGTGAGGACATGACCACAGCTTGGGACTCGTGCAGCTGGGGTTCGCTGGGTGCTCAACAGTGGAGCAAAAGGTGCCTAAGCCTGTGCTGAAGCACCCAGGGTTGGGTAACGGGCCTCAGGGGATCGCAGCTTTAGTCCTTAAAGAGATGAGATTTCTGTGCTCACTCTCAACTGCTTGCTCAATTCCTTTCAGCCTGGCGAAGGCAGTGTTTATGTCCAGCGTGAAGTTGTCAAGCTGTTCCTGAGTAAGGCGTCTGAACTGCATTTCTTGTTCACTGAGCTTCTCCGATAAGTTCTGAAACAGAGCGAGATACAAAACAGCTGTTTCAGGTCTGATAAATTATGTTTAATTTAATTAAGATCTGTTTCTATAAATCCATGGTTCTTGCTAGGGACAATACATACAGTAAATACAGTATACTAGTAATAAGCCTTATGTCCTAGTATTTTCACCTTATTAGGGTGAATTTAACAGTTACTGCACTTGCAACTGTCACAGATTTCTCACTTGTAGCTTCTAAGACAAGTCTGATTAAAACCTATTCTTTCAGGCACTTTATTTCCTCTCTTCAAGACAGACAGGCTTCCCTCCCCAGCCTGCGTTTCAATCTTCTGGAAGATGGTTCACAACTCTTGTCCTGTGAAGCATTTGCTTTTGCAAGGGTTCATTTATATATCCCCCTAACTCCCTTAGGGACTCTTCTCCCTTACCTGCTCAAATTCCACCTTTAGTTCCTGCTCCTGGATCTTCAGAACGTCCCTCAGATGGTCTGTGTGGGCAGCAGCCTGGCGTCGCAACTGGGTCCTCATTTCGCTCTCCATCACCTCTCGGACTTCCTCAACCTGTACACGCACCAGGGGTTGTTATTACACCGCTAGTTCTCAACTGCTTGTCACACGCTATGATGGTACCATCCATCAGTGATCACCCAGGGTACCTTTTATAGAAGCGGCATCGATAGAGCCCATGTTTCATTTTTAAAAAAACTGTCCAGGTCTGTTTTTATACCTGAGCCTCTTCCTAAAGGCTTGCAAGAAAAGCTTCCCAGTCCACAGTGCCAGTGACCGGTAGTTACACTCACCGGGCACTCAGTGCAGTTATCAAAATACTTATATAAAAGATACAGCAACGTGATAAACTAAACACTCTGATGCTTGTAAACCAGCTTCTAAACAAAAAGTACTTTATCTTTTCCATACGTGCTGTAACAGTGTCAGAGCTGGACACGGCTTAATAAAATGGTAATACGCCTTTTACCTGATCTTGTGTAAAACAGCCACTGGGGAGAACACAGGTAGCACAAGGGGGCACAGTGCGGGTTTATTTAGAAGCAGTTCAGCAGTTTTTTGGGTTTCAGGCCCTTTTTTTTTGGTAAAAAAATAAAAAAAGTATTCCTGTATTTCCAACCTTTCATTAAATGCAAAGATGGGAGTTCAGGCAACTTCTAAAAAGAGCTCTAAATTTATATCAGTTACTGCAGTGCTTTGAACGAACAGGCTATGAATGAAATCCTTTGTTCCCTCACGTCAATGCAAATTTTGCAACTAACGGCCAGTGTTTAACTTCATTTTCAGAGGCCTGTCTGTGAAAACAGCAGGAGTATTTGGCACAAGTGCCTGCAATATGGTATCTCTAAAGATGAAACCACCAGTACCCGAATTCCTACATTTCTCAGTTGCACCTGCTTCATGTCCAAAGCAGCATTAAAATTCTGGGTTTCATAGTCCTTTTGAAAGAAATCAAATCCCAAACCCCTGGCAAAGAGTGGAAGAGCATGGAGATACCTGCTAGAGGCAGGATGGAGGGACCACATAGCCTTAAGATGGCCATACTGGGTCAGACCAAACATTTCTTTTGACCCAGCAATCCTCTCTCTGACAGCAGAGGGGTAACATGAAAAAGTTGTTCCCCGTTTCGCTCTATGATTTTACCGTTCTAACTTTGCAGAAGTTTCCTTGCTCAACATGCTTAGCCTGGGGGTCACCCTGTCTGAAGTCTCCCATCACTCAGAACACCCCAGTTGCTCTTCTGTCCACCTTCTCTACGTCCTTTTTGAGCCAGAGGTTCAAGCAGGTGCGTTAACGCCACTTTACCTTCTTCTCCTGTTCTAGTTCAATCTCGCTTTTGTGATGTTCCAGTGCTTTGGCCACGGCTGCCTCGAATGCTTTTTTATCTTCAAGTTTCTGCTTCGCCAGGGCCGTCTCGATGTGCTGCTGCTCCCTCACCCGCTGCTCCGCCAGCTCCCGGTTTAACTGGTCGATGCGACGATGGGCGTGTGCGATGAGAGAATTTAAGTCATCTGTGGATAACTGGCCAGCTACAGAAAACACAGGGCATTAGGAAGGTCTGCAGGTCTCGCCGTTGTGCTTGCTCACCTCCCACTGGAGCTCTCTACGGCTCCAGGTGGTTGACCAGCAAGCACCTTTCATGAAAAGTTTCTGAGCTCTTGAAGCCCTTGACCTGTGCTAATGGCCACCCGGTACCACTTTCCAAACTACACCTCTAAGCAAGTACTTTGTATGGATAGAAATTATCTTAGTTTCTCTGAAGTGATTCACAGCTGTGATCTACACTCCCATACCCATGTCACACTCAGAGGAGACTGTCGACGACATAGTCCATTTCTTGGTCTTTACAGCACCGTGTGTTTTCCCCTGTGACAGCACACAGAGCAGCAGGACATGTAAAAGCCCAGTGCCGACCAGTACCTCCAGCCGGGTACAAACTTAGAGAAATTTGTTCCTGTAAACACTGAATTGACTGTGAGAGTCAGCCAGAATCACGTTCTCTCTTCAACAGTCCTCCAGACCAACTGCTCTTAATCAGATTTTTTACCCCAATTTGTACCTTTCAGGGCTTGGTCAACTGTAAGAGCAGCAGGGGTCACAACTATACCTGAGTAGAGCAGTCTGCTATTTTTCTGCTGGGAGAGGAGGAGGACACAAGCTATGCCTGCAGCATTTGGTGACCTGAACGGCACAGGCTCTGTAAAATGCTGCAGCTCATTTTGCACTGGCTGCCAGTGTAAATTGTCTGCAGGGAAAACCAGGGACTACTTGGGAACGTGTTCCTGCGGGGTCTAAAGCAAGTGAAATTCCACGGTCCATCAGCCATTCTGCTGGTGAGGGCTGGAGAAAGGACTGGCTCGGTGCAACGGTGCTCGTGTCCAGCAGGGAAGCTGACCAGCAGCACTAAGCTCAGCTGTCGAACTTAACACTGTTACACACAGAATGGGGTTTTTATCCACTGCAGTTTTAAACTACACTTCTTTGATCAAAAGGGAAAAAATAAATAATAATCAACATCAGAATCAAAGAGTTAATCAACACTTCTAAAATAAATCGCGAAGATTCAATTTGGAAAATCAAGCCAACTTCAAATTAAATGGAACTGGTTTTGGTGACCCAGCTTGGAGCGACCGTAGTACCTGGATGTTTCAGTGGCGTCAGCAGGAGCTGGTGTACCCAGCACCTCTCTCAAGCCAGGAGGGCTGCGGGGTGGCCCTGCTTGAGGGCAAGCACCATCACACAGCTTAACTGGAGCTGTCAAAGTTTCTGTTTCTCACTGTAATCTCAGCAGCAGGGATCGATCGGCTTAAATTCACAAAGAAAATTTAACCCTGGCTTTCAGAAGCCAGCGACTGCTCACCTGGGAAGCGCTGCTGGACAAAGAGCTTGTGGTTTAAGCTAGACATGCAAAACGAGTGGAAAGGACCCCAAAGCACACCTCAGCCTGAGATGATTTAGGAATGCAACATTTCACCCCTTTATTGATACTGCCCGTGATGTAAAGTGATGAACCACACAAACATAAAGAAGAACAAAGAGAAGAGGTGACATTTACAAGACCAGAACAAGTTACAGGAACTCACCTAAGTCAGTTATCTCTGCAACAGAAAGAGGAGAGGTTGGAGAAGTTAATGCACATTCACTACAGCAAGTCAGACATGCAAAAGTAAACCAGAAAACTCAGAGCTTCTTATCTACAGCGACCAAACATGAGTCCAAGTCTTTAGGAATTCAAGAAGAACAGTAGGTCGAGTACAAAAGTCTCTCTGTTATAGGCAAGATGTAGCCCAAAACATCCCAACCAATAAAATGACCTTTGGAAACCCATAGACTGATGCTGAAGTTTAGCCAGAGCAAGGAACACAAGTTTGAAGTAGAAAAATGCAAGAGGACCCTGGAAATTTTAGTCTGACATTTCTACATTCTTATAAATCGGAAGCAGTTGGTTAAGAAACAAGCTCCCAAGCGGCAGCGAGAGCCACAGCCCTTAACAAGTCAGTCCCATATGTACGTCAGGAGGTCACACCAGTACGACACTGAGTGCGTGGAAGGCACCAGGAGATCCCCTTCCCTCCCCCAAAAGGGCAGTGATCACAAAACCCAAGACGTTCTCCCTTCATCCTGCACAAGGAAAGGCAGCTCGTGAGATTTCCAATCTCAGGCAAAGAACTGCAGTAGCAACAGCAAAACCAGAACGTAAGACCCCCGTTCACTGCTTCTGTGCAGCGTTCTCTGTTGTTCAAGGTAAGTTACTGTGTCAATTCAATTTAGAAGTAACATAAGCGGGGGTAGGTAGGGCATGAACAATGAATTCTGTCTTTCAGTGTACCCATCCTTTCAGTGCTGATCTAGAGAAATTCAGGGAGTTCTTTATCACTCTGCAATAATGGTGTATTGTAACAGCTATAATCACAGAGAGTCAACCAGACACACACTTGATCAGTGAGTAACACAGATTTGATCCAAACCTGGAGCGACCTGGCTTTCTTCCCAGAATACCAGGGGAGGGAAGAGATGTTTAAGCAACCGTATGATATTTATCATAAAAGAGCTACATTTTTTGAAGCTTCCAATACAGCACAGGCAGCTTCCAGAATTAAGCCTCTTCACAACACCCGTTTTAAATTACTTATCTTAATTGTGAGCTAAATTTCACTCCGAACAATATGGAAATCAGGATGCTGGACACACAATTCAGTGGCCAAAGTTACAGAAACACTACAACCCTGCAACAAGCACAAAGTAACCCCACAATTGGAGACTTACTCAGCCCTTTCCAGCCAGGCTTCACGTCGGGGGTGATACTGTCCAGTTCTCGCTGAAACTCTTCTCTAGCTGTAGCCACAAGCTCATGATATTGAGCTACTATCTTGGCCTCAGTCTGCGCTGCCTGAACCTGCAACAAACAAAAAGGAGATGGTTATTTTTCAAGGCAAGTATCTAAGAAGGAGGCATGCATAATTTAAAGCCAGGCCCTGAGTTAGTGGCAGATATTGTTACCCTCCAACCCAACCAAAGCTTTCTTGTGGGAGAAAAAAACCCCACCCTGTGATATCAAACCTCTCGTATACAATAATTACTTGCTGGAGCTACCGCTAATCCATTTTGTCTCACACGCACACTGTAACTCGATAGCCAGTCTGCAGCCTAGACAGGACCAAAAGAGTATCTCAATTCCGTAATTCAGTTTATATCTTTAAAGATCTCTAGCTCTTTTTCTCTACTTACAGCTATCATATAGGCCTAGTAAACTAATCGTGTGACTGCTGCCCTCCTCTCAGTAACTTCTGATGTGCCCACTATTAGGCTACATTCACTCAAACCGCGCCCGATGAATTATCAGCTGTCCTGCAAAGGGAGATAAATTTCACCTTTGCATTTCTCCCCCGGTCTTCTGAGCTGTGAAGTGATTTACCCACCAAGGCATTAGCACACATTGCTCCTACTCCCTAGCCACGCGGTGAATTCCTCTTGGCAACAAACAGAAAGAATTACAAGTCGCCCACAGAAAGGACAGACACCAGCCAAGGTGGCCGGGGACTATTTCGGGACAGAGTTCAAGTTCTCGCAAAGAACCCGTCACGTCCCATTACTGGTAGTATAAGCAGCTCAAAGACTGAGTATAGCTAAAAAAAGATGGCATTTACACTTTAAAAATATTTAACCTGCTACAGAGGATTTGGGAATGGGAAGTCTGCGCGAGCGGCCGAGTACTCCTTACTCTGATGGCGATTATAAACAGTCTGTGGAAGCATTACCTTTTTCACAACATTGTCCAAGTCTTCAATCATGTGATGAAGTTTTTCTTCTGCAGCGGTGATGTGAGATTTGGCTCCTGTGATCTGAGACTTCTTGGCGTTCTCGATTACGCCTTTCATCTTCTCTAACTCTTCTCTGAATAGGGAAAAAGCCGCTAATTATAATGCATACAGATGAGCTTACTTTCTGCTGTCTGTATTTATAAGAAGAGCTACTGGATAACTCTACTGGTGCTTCCCATCTACCGGCTCTATGGCTAAGATGCTGTGATTAAAGATTTTTCTTTCCACAGCCTGAAGCCTAAAGATGTCAGTGTGTCTATTCCATGTACAATGAGTATTATTTATAGTACAATTAGTACTTAGGACTCAAGATGTAGCTGGAGGGGGCAGATGAAAGACAGTTCACTGGAAGTAGTTAGTGTTAGTAAACCTGTTAGTATGAGAAGGCAGACATTTCCATCACATAACAGTATCACGGAAACATTTTTAATAGAGATGGCTTACTCTTGCAGAAGTGTTTTGGACATGGTGACTGGTGGAGATAAATGAGGATGGGAGAAAATTTATAGAGCTCTGTAAAGATAGATATTTTTTTTTTTTGGTAATTAAGAAAGAACTGGTTTCTTCCAGCATAACTGGAAATCAAAGAAAAGTGAAAAAGCGTTCCTTTTCCGAATCCATTCAAACCAATGGCGGTTTCTAACAACCTCATTGGAATAAGGAACGAGCTTTAAAATAAATAAGTAAATAAATAAATAAAAGCAAAGGCATCCAGTTGAGCAGCAGAGAATGAAAGCTAGTGCCTCTGGGCTTTGGGTTAGCTTTGTTTTGCTCCTCATTATTTTTAGTCAGCACAGCAACTTCAAAGATAAGAGAAGTTTGTAACTTAAATAGCAACTGCGCAACTTCAAGGATGATGTTCCCCTCTTTTTCCTGATGCTCTCTTACTTCCACACTCATTACAAGAGCAACTCGGAAGTGTTTGTCATCTTAGTTTTATTGCTATAATCCCTACACAGAGTCTGCACACCAGACTCAATGCCTATAAATGCAGTTCATACAGAACCTTGGGTTACGAGCGTGCTCCATTTCAGAATTCAAGTTTTCACTTGAATGGACATTTCTATGAAAAAAGTTCTCACCTTAAAAGCAACTCTGCTGACAGATGGAACTGCCAAACAATGCTGCACGGTTTAATTTCTCATTACAATTACAAGCTACTGACTCAATACACAGAGTGTGGAGCCATGGAGTCCTTATAACTGGTTTAATATTGAAAAAGTTATAAAAAAATAATTTAAAAAGGATTATAC
>VXAK01006529.1:150-12870 GCA_013399435.1 Arenaria interpres | reverse complement strand
GGTGGGACGGGGCGGGACGCTGCCCTCTCTGCGCGCAGCGATTGGGGGGTTCACCTGCCGTTCACTCGCTGCATGCCTTCCTATTGGTTGGTGGTGCGGCTGAGGGGTGGGTATAGCGCTTTCATGGAGCGGGGTGATTGGCGGTGGATGAGGGAAGGGGCGGTGCCTTGCGTTGGATTGCCTGTACCTGCCTGTACGTCGGCGGAATTCGGGTTGTGATTGGCTGAGGCGCGCGTACCAGGGGTGGGAGCTGCTCTGAGAGGCGTCTTCCCCTCATAGAAGATGTTTCCCCCCCAACAGGGCCCGGACAGGGTGGGGGCTGCCCTTCCCGTGGGGCTGGGGCAGCGAGGGACCCCCAACCCTTGCTACCTCTCCGTGGGGCCCGGCCGGGACAGCGAGGACCCCCCTTCACGGTCCTCTGTGGGCCAGGCCCGGGCAGCGAGGCCCCCACCCAACCCCTCCCACACGCACATCCCCCTCGGGCCAGGCCGGGGAGGGGCAGGGACACCCACAGACCCCACACCGCCCCATAGGGCCCGGCCTGGGGTGAAGACCGAGCAGGGCCGGGGGCACCGGCGCCCTTCCTGGGCTTGGGCTGGTGCTGTGTCATGGGGGAAGAGCTGCTCTTGGAGGGCCCCCAGGATTTGCCGGGGTTTGCTGTGTGTCTGTGGCAGCATTTGCCATCAAAGGGACAAAACGCACGCCTTCGGTGGGCATCCTGCGTATTTTGAGAATTAATTCGGGGCCGAGAGTGTTTGGTGTGAGTCTATTTCCACCTGAACAAGCTTTTTCCCCACGTTAGACAGTGGGATTTCAGCCGCGGAGGCTTTGTTCTTTGTCTGGGAATGGCTGGGGCCTTAAGCTGTAGATAATCCTGGGGCTGGGGCGATGGTCTGCTGCTGCGTGGGGGGCTGCCGGGAGCACTGCTTTTGTGCAGAGCAGAACACAGGTAAGCCTTGATTCCGAGGCTGCTTGTGGGACTTCTCAGGTTGTCATAATAAAATCAATAAAATTGATTTTGTGGAAATCTGGGTGAATTAAGAAATTACAGTAGATTTAAAAAAAAAAAAAAAGCCTAAAAAGAACGACCACACAAGCCAGGAAATAGATTTGTCACCAGGCTGCATCCGTCATGAATTCTTAATAACGTAGTGAATGCAGTCATTGCGCATTTCCATGTTTAAATTTGGTTTTGTCTTAAAGGAGTCTCCCCCTCTGGAGTCTCCATCTCTGGAGATGTTCAAAATCTGCCTGGACAAGTTTCTGTGCAGCCTGCTCTAGGAGGACCTGCTTTGGCGGGGGCGTTGGACTAGCTGATCTCCAGAGGTCCCTTCCAACCCCATATCATTCTATGATTCTTGCTGCTGCTGTTTTAATTAACAAAAGTAGTTTGTGACAGCAGAGAGATGCAAAATGTTTTCTGAAATATGTGGATTTCTGACCAGTGTAAGTACAAGCGAAGAATAAATTTAGACATAAATGGAAAATAATGTGTTAAAACCTGCTGCTCAAGCTGAAAAATGAAATTCTGATAACTGCAGATGGTCAACACCCAGTTATCCTTTTCCCCTTTACTAGGCGGAATAGTTTAATCTATCCTGACTTAAGAAAACATCTGACTTAACATTATTAAAGTTCAAAATCTGGCTGAGATGGGCTGAAGCTTCAGATACCAAAAAATGTCTCAAGTCTTCCCTGACTTCACCTGTCTGTTGTCAGACACAAAGCCTTGTTAAATGATGCGGTAGAGTTTCAGGCTGCTGCCAGCATGCTGTCTAGACAAGTGTCTGCTGGCAACTGTGAACTGACCATGCTGTTCTTCAGGTGGACTCTCACTACTGCCCCAGCTGCCTGGAAAACATGCCTTCAGCTGAAGCCAAGCTGAAAAAGAATAGGTAAGGTTGCTCTGGCTCTTTTTGTCAAGACTCCGTGTTTTAAACAGCTCCTTCCCTAATCAACACCTGACTGTGTGTCTGAAACTCTCTTCAAAAATTACATTGCTTGTTACCTTTTAGTCAGTTTTTGGGAATAAATGTCTTTCCATGGTGTATCACGTGCTGTTCATGTTCTAGCTTTTTTGATGACTTGCTCTCATAATACAACTATCATCCAGTATTTGTCACCGTTGCCATTCTTCTGTTGACTCTGAACCCCTCCCGTTTCTGTTGATGTCTCTGTTGTTCTTTTTCCCTAATGCTGTTGCACAGGATGAAAAGCTCTGCTAGCTTAATCTTGATTTGCTTGCTGTGAGCATTTTCCTTTGCCTGGGGTCCTTGTCAGAGCACTGTCTTACAGCCCTTCCTCTTTACAGGTGTGCTAACTGCTTTGACTGCCCCTGCTGCATGCACACCCTTTCCACCCGGGCCACAAGCATTCCTGCTCCGCTCCCTGACGACCCGGCCAAGACTACCATGAAGAAAGCATATTACTTGGCCTGTGGATTTTGCCGCTGGACTTCCCGGGATGTGGGCATGGCAGACAAGTCTGTCGGTAAGTGACAGTCAAAGGCAGAAAACTGAGTAACAGCAGGAGCCCAGTTTGTGTTTTGAAGGCAACAGATAATCAAATTAGTTTCTGGCCATAGGATATATGTAATAACGGTCTAGGTTTTGAGTCACAGTTGGAAATTCACAGGAAAACAGTTTGTTGCTGAAGTCTCTGAAGAGTTGAGATGAGTTAGTGGAACATGTGACCCACTTCCGTGCTTGTGTTACCTGACTAGTGAGAAAGCTGTCAAATGAGAGGCTTTTTTAGTTGGTGCGCTCTCCCCACAGTTGAAATCTTGTTTGTGTACCTTCAGAGTCTTTGAAGCCACTCAGTATGACAGCATAAACATCTAATTTGTTTCCCATCACTTTTGTTCACTGAGGCTACTTCCAGAGTTGTTAGTGTTTGTACTTGGTTTTTCTCTTCACGGCAGCACTGGAACAAAGCTTTCATCTATTTCTTGGTGCATAAGACATGCAGAAAATAGTGTTGGGCTGCAGAAATGGGGCGGAGTAGACCAAGCAGATCCTCTGACTTCCAGTGTTGATGTAATTGGGAGTTGAAGATGCGGGGTCATGGCAGACAGTAAGAAGAGAGTGTTCTTGTAAACTCATGTACCTGCTGCTAAAGTGACTTCTAGGTGCTGTTCTGAGAACCTCTCAAATAGCATTTGTAAAAACACAATACAAAAGCTGGTGAAGCTCCTTCAGCCCAAACCTGCCTGTGAAAGGCTTTCAGAGGTGTGTATTTGTGCAGACATGCAGGAACTTGAAGAACCGCAGTGGTAAATGTAGTGAAAACAGGGAATGTCATATTTCACTAGTAAAACCGGGATAGCCGAGTGTTAGATGTGATTTTTGTGTGGAGTCTGGAAATCATCTCCTGAGGACTTTGCTTTTTCTCTTTCTTGTGCAGCTAGTGGTGGCTGGCAGGAGCCGGAGAATCCTCACACACAGAGGGTGAGTGAAGGGAAAGGCCACGTTTAGACTGAGACGCATCAGCCAGAAAGGGCTGTTAGAGGCTCCAGGCCCTCTCAATCGCTTTTTCTGCATCCTTCAGATACCAGTCTCGGTTCCTAATCTCCACCTTGACTGAACTCAATGGAAGGAAGGCCTCTTAAAGGCTCTCCTGAGGATATCACAGTATAAAATCTCATTTTCAGAAGAAACTCGGTTGAAAACATCGTATGTAATAGTGCTGTTAAAATGACACCACTGAATATGCTGTGTATATATGGTGAAAAAAAGCTGTTTTCTGATCAAGAGTGTGTCTAGGATCTGGAAAACAGAGCTGCCCCTTTACTATCCTTCCCTGACACCAGGGAGGGCTCTAAACTAAGTGCGATCAGCCTCAGCTGGGGGAAAAGATGTGCTTTGCTCCACTAATCCAAATTGCTCAGTTTTGGCCACATGAGGTTATTTTGTCCAGAGTAAAACGTGTGAACAAAGTCTCAGTTGCCTAACTGCAAAGTGGGAATGGGGCACTGCTCTCCGATAGATGTCATTCCCAGAGGAGGGTCAGTTTGTCACCCACAGCGTGGGTTAAGACACACAGGCTTCTTTAATGTATATCCTTCCAAATACAGCTAGTTCTAGGAACAGAGCGAAACAAGCAGTAGGCACCCCGGCTTGTTCACAAACAAATACTGCAGCTGGTCTGGTCTTTGTTCCCTGCTCATTGGGTGTCTGTTCCTTTTCATCCCTCCAGATTAACAAACTGGTAGAGTATTACCAGCAGTTGGCCCAGAAAGAGAAGATCGAGCGGGACCGGAAGAAGCTGGTGCGGCGCCGAAACTACATGCCCCTGGCCTTTTCGGTGAGCTGGGAGCGCAGCGTTCTCGGAGCAGGAAAAGTGATGCACAACTACCCCAGCTTGGAAAATTAGATAGTTGGTAGCGCGATAGGGCTACTCAGCTTTTTTTTTTTTTCCTTTTTTTTTTTTTTTTAATTGAGAACAATGTGAAGAAAATGTACTAGGGCTCATGGGTTTCTTTAGGGACAAGTAGTTTTACGCCCATTATTGTGTACTACGTTGCCCCTCCTTCTAATTGTCCTTTCTGATAATGCCAGAAGGGTTTCTGTTTGCCGTGCGAAGAATATGTTATCCAGCAGAGAAATGCAGTGCAACAGCAGTTGCAATACCAGCAGTAGCTCTTTCTCAGGACAGCTGATTAGCACAGCTCAGTAACAGTTAGGTCGGGATTGTCTGGCACTTTTCTGCATGAAATGTCAACTGAAGTTCACCTTAAGGCTTGGTTGCGGCCTAAATGACTTGTTTATTGTAACTGGCAGGTAAATGCTTACTTTGTTTAGCTGGGTGACTCTGCATATGCTTGCTACTTCTCAATTAACTGTGCTTGCTCTGTGCCCTTGCTTGTGTCTTATGGCTGCATTTTTTGTCTCCGTTGCTACCTGCTGCTATTTTGGGGGCTCTCCACAGCAACACACTATACACGTAGTGGTAAGTCTTTTCACAGTTTCTGCTGGTGTTAAAGCTCTCATGGTGCCAACTGAAGGGCAGTAACAGATCCTACTCTTTGCCTTGCCTCTGGGCCTCTGGCTTAGATGTGCCTAGAACAAACCCAGGTGAAGGTTAACGAACTAGAGGGTAGCATCAGTTACAAATAATATTTTTTGTTAGCTTACAAACAGGGCAGTGTCTTTGGGTAAGTAATGCACACTTGGAAAGCAGCCCTTCGCAAAGCTTGGTTGAGACACAGCTGTCTGTCTGCCCCAGGCAAACGGCACTAACATTAGTTGTCTGCTCCGTGACAGATCACCAGGGTAGGCTGATGCTCAGATTTCTCATCTGGTCAGAATTCAGGTTTTCCATCCTGCCCAGAAGGAAGATTTCTGCCTCCAAGCACCCCGTGTACAGTTCAGCTCTAGAAAGCCGAGGATCAGCTCAGCTATTCCTGCCAATTGGTGGTGCCTGGCAAGAGAGACCTGTAGGTGATGAGCCTTGTTGTAGGTTGGACCTTCCCACTGCTTCTAGTAGTGCTGCAGAGCATTTCAGGTGGATGCATACCCACAGCGACCCAGTTCTTTTGGCACTTGAGCTCTCATCCTGCATGACTTGACGTGCAGTTGCTCTGAAGAGAAGATCAAGGGAAAAATGTGTCAGTAGTACGGGCTGGTGATTTAAGGAAAGAGCAAAAGCTTTATAAGCAGAAGCCACGTACATCTGTCTCTCCCAGTGCAGTGGTAATTAGTTTCCTCTTTACTAACAGTTTGAGCAGAAGGAAAAATCTTGGGAAGCATTGAATACCTTTCCCGTTTTGCTTTCCTTTGCTTGTCTCCCTACGCTTGTCATGCAGCTCGAAGGATGAGTTTGCGGTAGGACTTTTTTGTCCCGGCGGGAATCAGACTTGAAGCTGACATTTCCTTTTTCCCTTGTAGGACAAATATGGCTTGGGAACCAGGCTTCAACGCCAGAGACCCGGAGCACCGATCAGTGCCCTCGCTGGACTCTCGTGAGTCTCAGGGTTGGGGTTGTCCTCACGGGAAGGACAGGAGGTGTAGGCAAGAGAGCAATAAAACAACTTCAGAAAGGTGGTGAACCATATTAGCAGAGAGCAGTGAAAGGAGCTTTCTTCTTTGGAGCATTAGGGAGATGTCAAATCCTCAGGCACCTCTGGGCAACTGCTCCAGATGTTTTGCTTTGTCCTGGTAGAAATAAGTGACTTGAAATAAGTGACTCACCTCTTTGTGCAGTTGCTATTGCCTTGCAGTCTCGCTGCCTTTACTGCTGTTACTGTCCGTCAGAACACACGTGCTGTATTTTTTGATTGAGTTGTCCTTTACTTTGCTTCAGGCTGAAAGAAGGAGAGGACCAGAAGGAGATCAAGATTGAGCCGGCTGATGCAGTGGAAGAAGTGGAACCCCTTCCTGAGGATTACTACACAAGACCAATCAATCTGACAGAAGGTAACGCTTTAATGTTCTGTCACCTTTTGCCCTTATGTTTTATAACAGGGCCAGTGCCTGGAAACTTGTCAGCGGGGTTCCTAATGGCCTGAGGTTTTAGTAATTTTTATGCTTGGATTGAAATGGTAGGACATTTGTGACTTTTTGAAATGGTAACTTTGAATGCAGCCTCAGCTTTGTGTTGTGCGTGGAAGCTCAGAGCCAAGTACGTCAGGCTTCTTAACGGTTGTTTTCATTTTCTTGCTGACTTTAATTTCTCTGTATGTGAAGTGTCAACTTTTGAATGGAGAAAAGAGCTGACGTCCTTTTTCGAATAATAGCAGGAAATAAGGAAGTAGCTGAGCTGCTGGGGAGTTGGAAGCAAAACTGAACTGTTAAGTAACAATTGCATGTTACTTTGACATCAGCTTGGAACAACTTGTGTACACCTCCCAGTTATTTAGCTGGCTCATGATTTAATCAGCAAATATTGTAAATTGATCAATGAAACTTGGGAGTGAATGGGATAAAACAGCAGGTACAGGAAGCAATGTGGACTTCCTGCTGAGGTGGCTCCTAATAGGACAGATGTTCTTGCTATTCCTGCGGTCCTACAAAGTCTGCCAATATTAATTAATTTATGAAAGGTTTATGGAAAGGGGGAGATCATCTTGGTCTCCTTTTCTCATGAGACCGTCAGCATTACGAGAGTATGATGTTGGTAAAGACAACAACTTTTGTGGTTCCCCACAGTGAGGGAAGGGCTTCCAGGTGCCTGTTAGACACTGGGGACAGTGAGGAGCCTGGTTTTGGGGAGAAATCCATGGGACGTTTGGCTGCTGGAGTTCTTTGCCTTGGGAACTATGTAGTCACTAATTCCATGCGTAAGTCCAAGTTATGCAGACTCCTGGCTGAGACGCTGTGTATTGTACTCATGCAGCACCCAGCTGTGAGGGTAACAAAGCTATGAAGACTCATTTGCCCTTGGGGGGGAAAGAATTTATTTTCTAACTGATTACAAAATTGCGTTTCCACCCCAGCTGAGCTTTGAATAGAGATCAAGGTCCCTTGTTTCTCCCGGGCTGGCGCTGATGTTGCTCTAGCGTGACCGTGCCCAGTCGGGGCAGCCCTTTATACCACTCTCACTTTCCATTCATCCACTGCTAAAAACAGTGATACTTGCCAGTGACTTCTGAATTATTGGGTGTGGGTGAAATTAAGTTTCGTAGAGATTGCAGCACGTCCACACACAGCGTACTTGCTCTTAGGCCAGTGCACGTTGTACGATCAGGCCCTCGAGTTTCAGGGCCGTTGTGAGACATTAATTTGGTCTTGGCTTTCTGTTGGGCACCCAGTGACGACTCTGCGCCAGCGTCTGCTGCAGCCTGACTTCCAGCCGATCTGCGCTTCCCAGCTCTACCCACGTCATAAGCATCTCCTGATCAAACGCTCGCTGCGCTGTCGGGTAGGTAATTAAATAAAAAGAAAGCGCTTTTACTAGGCCCACAGAACTTGGATTGTGGGAAATGGGCCGTGTGTTTCTTTTTAAAAGAAACCGCTCAAACGCTTCTGGTTGTTGAAAGTTCTCAACCAAATTACTGGTAACAGCACTAGGAGATGAGGGAGGCTCTCACGTTTCTGAGGTGATGAAGGTTGTGAAAGGGGGACAATGTTGTCCAAGATGCATAAAGATACAAAGGTGAGTTTGTGTAAGGGTCTGTGTGCCCTCTGTATCCAAGGAATCATAGAAGACTGACAGTACAGTCAGAATTAAAAAATTTGTGCTATTACTAAAGACAAAAATTAACTCAGCAAACAAAATATTAGTGAGAGGCAGTGCTGAATACTGAAGATGCCCTTAGAGTGAAGGCAGAAAGAGGATATTTCACAGAAGAAGAGAGCTGGGAAGTGAAGATAGACAAGAATATCCAAGTTCTGCTGTTGGCTTACCACATGGTCTTCAAAAAGCTGCTTGCTTTCTCAGTGCAAGCAATTTCTAATTCCCAAAGTAATAAAGCAATATTCTTCTAAGTATTGAAGATGTAGAATGCTTTGAAAATGCAGAATATTTTCTCAGAAATAAGTAATGTCAGACTGAGCCTATATTTGACAAGCAGCCTGTGAGGAGATCAGTCTTGAGTTCCAGCTATTTGGTGTTTTTAGTGGATTCTGGAGTGTAAGTCAAAGGGCTTGCAGGTACTTGTGCCGCCTTCTGCTGCAGTCAGGGAGCATCTGAGTATTTTTAAGCTGGGTTCCAAATCTCATGTTTCCGAGATTGTGCTGATATTGCTGAGTATTAGCGATGTGAGATTGCTCTGACATTTTCAGAGTATCAATAACTTGACACAGCGATGGCTACACACACACACACCCCCCCACACACACCCTGGGTAGTCTTTGTCTGTGCTGTGCTAGAGGCTGGTAGTGCCATGGCTAGTGGCATGGTGCTTGCAGCTCTGATTCTTTTGATTTGTGGCCGCACACTGTCTTTGTGCGCTGACTGAAATATCTTTGTCTCTAGAAATGTGAACATAACCTGAGCAAACCAGAATTTAATCCAACATCCATCAAATTCAAGATCCAGCTGGTTGCTGTGTAAGTAAGATATGGGGGCTGGGGAGAACAACCACCTATTTGTGCTTAGTTAATGCCTTCTCTTTTCATTTATTTTGTGCTCTTGATTTGACCTCTTGTGTGATTGTGTCATCTCAGGATGGCGCAAGCACCTTTTTAATATATACAGCTTATCTGTAGTAGGTTTGCTTCCTGCTCTTCTAAAAAGTTTAAAGTTTGCTGAAGATTACAGCAGTTTGAAAAAGGTATTGCATGCTGTGCCAGCCCTGCACAGTGGCAGGAGTTTGTAGGATGAGGCTTATCTAGCAAAAAGGTGCTTCATTTTTTCCGTTTAATGTAACCTAATCTCTAACATAGCATTGAACCAGTTAGCTGGATGTCTGTGAAGACGTCCCTCTACTTCAAGAGGAGGTGACAGACAGCAACACAGTCCGTCATGGCCATTTGCTTTGTTCTTGTTGTAGTAACTATATCCCTGAAGTGAGAATTATGTCTATTCCCAACCTGCGCTACATGAAGGTCAGTACGTTTTGGTTTTTTTCCTGAAATGTCTTAGGGTGAGACACAGCCGGGAGGTGTGGATGTGGGATCTTTTTGGAAGATGACACGGTGTGATGATTGTTGCCCGAGGGCTTCGCTCGCTCCATGTAGAGAGGGTGCAGGCTTTAAGGGAGTGGTCGGAATAACACTGCATGGGCTTGTCACTCTGCATGAGCAGGGTACCGTGAAGTGTGATGTTTGGCATCACAAGCACACGCCAATATCTAAAGAATAAAAGGTGTGGAGCTGAGATCTTGGCTAGATTCCAGAGACGTGTATTTCTTCTATTAAGAGAGAGTGCTGCATGGCACTGGCACCTTCTGTACAGACTGGGGGTGTTTGCTAATCAACCCTTGAGCGTATGTGATGCAATTTTGGAAGGTGTTGATCAGTCACGGAAGATGGAGGTGCTAACAGTAACGATGAATTTTAGAGTAATTGCTTCTTGACCTGTTGATTCCTGAATCCCCCCAGGAGAGCCAAGTCCTCCTGACTCTGACCAATCCAGTGGAGAACATCATGCATGTCACGCTGCTGGAGTGCGAGGAAGGAGACCCTGACAACATCAACAGCACTGCCAAGGTATTGTGTCCTCCTGCTGCCTGACACCAGGCCTCTTCCAAGGTTTTCCACTCCCATTTATCCTTCCACAGGTCACACTTTTCACATGTCCTTTGGTCCCGGCTGACTATCTTGCATTTTCCTCCTTGGAGCTGAAATGATTGTCACCAAAGTAAACCTCAGCTCATGAAGTGTTTTGAAATTGTGTCTTTTCCTTGAGATCCAGAACCTAAGGGAGAGAAATACAGGATTTCAGTGGTGGAGTGGTAACCAGGTGGTACCGGAGCAGAGGAAAACCCCGGATTAATCACTTTTCTGTTAAACTGTAGTAAAGCAGTTCTTAGAAGGGGAGGTCTCTCTGCTGCTCGCAGTGTAGGTGGTGATCAGTGCTGAAAGGCGGCTTCTCTCCGTGCTCTCCAGGTGGCAGTTCCTCCCAAGGAGCTTATTCTGGCTGGCAAAGACGCCGCGGCGGAATATGATGAGCTGGCAGAGCCTCAAGACTTCCAGGATGACCCTGAGTGAGTGTGGTCTGTTTTGTGGGGACCCTGTCCCTTAAATACTTGGCATTTCAACCAAGTAAATTCCTTTCCTCTCTCTCTTCAGCAGTTTGGTTTGGGTTGTTTTTTTTAAGGTTTCCTTGGGGAGAAGTTGGGGTTTTTTTGGAGGGGTGCTCATACCAGCAATGTAAATCTTTCCACTTGTGGGCTATTCAGGAGATATTTGTTCCCTTTGAGGCACGGTGTGCTGTCACAGCGGTTGAGGTAGAGGTGGTGGCACTAATTCTCTCCAGGAATACTCCGTGTCACCCTTTCCTTTGCAAGCAAAGAGGGTTCATGGCAGTGGTGAGACCGACGCAGTAGGGTCTGGTGGAGTTGCCTCCACCCTTCAGAACGGAGAATGTTCTGCAGCCTCTGGGTAATTCGAGCAGTGTACGTGTGGCTTTTCCCTGTTTCATCTCTGGGTACAAAACTCCCGCAGCCAAAGCAGGAATGTTCTTTTTGAGGGATGTGCCAGTGAAAAGGGGGTACTCACCTTCTGACTGGGGGGGCAGGAGGGACTGTGGAGAGCCCCTGGAGAGCAGCCGAGGGTAAGAAACCAGAGCGGCTGTTCTAGCCGGGTGTATTCAGCCGTAAACCGAGCATCCCTGCCACGTGGTGTCGGAATAAATCTCTGGCAGCGATTGTTTGACAACTTGGCTGACCCAGCGTTCTTTTGTTTTTCTGCCTTGCAGCGTCATTGCCTTCAGAAAAGCCAACAAGGTAGGAGTTTTCATCAAGGTCACCCCGCAGAAAGAAGAGGGCGAAGTGACCGTCAGCTTCAAGATGAAGCACGAGTTTAAAAACCTGGCGGCTCCCATCCGGCCCAGCGAGGAGGGCGAGCACACCTCGGAGGTCATCTGGCTCACCCACCACGTGGAGCTCAGCCTCGGCCCGGTGCTCCCCTAAAAAAGCTCCCGCAGGACAGACCGTGCTGAGGAGGAGGAGGAGGAGGAGGTGGCGCCTGGTGAAACCTTCGTGCTGTGTGGCTGTGCGCCGCGGACCCCCCGGCCGGGAGGTGGCTGAGGGGGACGTGGTTTTGGGATGGTTTTTGTTCTCTCTTCCCCTTGTTCGTTAAGTGCCCACTAACCACCGCTCCGCTTCTCCTCCCCCCTGGCCGCCACTTTCACTTCCAGCACGGAGAAAGATCTCACTTTCTCCAGATTTGCACTACACCCCGCCCCAATTTGGCTTTATCAACAGAAAAGAACCCTTATTCTTGGTTTGGTTTTTTTTTTTTTTTACTTTTTTTCCTTCATATCAGCCCCCAAACCCGGTATTTCCATACTTGATAGCGAACAAATTCTTCTTGACGCAGCGCCATGCCCTTCCCAGACAAATATTTTAGGAGGTGGCCGTTGGCTCCTCCTAAATTATTGGCAAATTATTGGCAAATTAATTATTGGCAGCAGCACGATGCTCTCTTTCCGTTTCCCGCTGGAGGATACCCCAGCTCGGGGGCTGAGGAGATTGGGGTGTCCAACCCCACCACTCCGGCACACGCAGCTCATTTAGCCGAGGCGATGGGTTCGTTTTCATGAAGGAAAATGATGGGTTTTGCCTTGAAACTCCCAATATTGGGTGCTGGGGGGGGGGGATGAGACCGGCAGCCCAGCCCCACGCCATGCGGGTGGAGGCTGTAGCATCGGTGCCAGCTGGGAATTCGGGGCCTGGGAATTCAGGGCCTGGCACAGCTTCTTGATGGAGGCGGGGATGCTCCTGAAGGTCTTCCCTGTCAATTAATGTGTGTTAATTAGGGCTTAGCCATGAAACCTGCGGAGTTTCGGTGAGGTCTGGTCGGTATAAAACGTTAGAGAGGCCGAGTTCTTCTCCCAGTTTGGGGGGAGGGAGGTGTAAATGCCCTGAGATGGTTATTCATTAATTATCACACACCCTAGCATGAGGTGATTTGCCCGGGGTGTAATTAGGCTGCAGTCCAGGCTTAAATTAGTAATTAAGAGCAGTGTCTCCAGGATACTAATGGCACAGCTTAGCCGGGGAGGGGGGGGATGAGGTGGCTTTTCCCGCAGACCCTTCCCCTCGGTGACGTTCCCGGTGGGATTTGCCCTGCGGGGAAAGGGCTCGGTCGCCATCCAGCCCCTCCTGCGGGTCCCCCC
>VXAK01006523.1:0-37575 GCA_013399435.1 Arenaria interpres | reverse complement strand
CAGCAATCATAAATTAGTCCATGACTCCATTCTACTCCTCTCCTTTTCACAAGCTGATAATTTTATACCAGCCTTCTTCTTTAACCATAATTTTTGTTTCATCCAACACTCATGATGTAATTTATATGAAGTACTAGTGTGCTCTCCTCTCCCTTTGTCCTATCACTACTTTGTCTTTCCCTGCCTCATTCATTCCCCATTTCTAGCCATATCTCCCTTTCTATAATTTTCAGTCTATCATAGTTTCCATTCTGACTACAAGCTTCTTTTAAAATAACTATCACTTTTTTTTTTAATTATTTTTGACTACTGGTTTACTACCTCAACTGATTCCATGGCAATAGATAAACTACTAAACTATAGTCACAGTAAAATTATTTCTGAAAGGCTTTTTCTATGTACAGTGAAGGAATACTCCCACCCAGGAGAGAGACATAAATGTTCCATGGATAAAACAGGCCATGATTCCCTTCAAACTGAAAGCCACTCAGTATATACAAAGACTTACCATTTGTAAGCAAGCATTACCTTTGTATTTTCTCATGTATTTAACCCACCATTGTTATGATTCCTCCAAAACTTTAGTACTGTATTACAGAAATATGCCTTTCCCACAAATAATTACAAGGACACTACATTTTTACTTAATTCCATTCCAAAATGTATAAATCCATTTGAGCTATTCTGTGTCCTTTTGGTTAATCATATTAAAATATATCAGCACTTTCCCATGGTTCTGTTCTTCAACTGTTGCTTTGAAATCAAAAGGGTCTGTGGCAATGGTTGGACATTTGATGACACTGCAATCTTCTTAGCAGGTAACGATAACAAAACCATTATAGGATAGTTTCCAGAAAATAACCATCAAATCTACTGGCTCCAAGTAGGAAAAACAGGGGAAAACCAATAATGTTTCCTTTGCTGTCTCAAAAAAGTAATTCCTGCTTTACCTGTCTCTGGATAGAGACACAGTTTGCTATACTGCATTCAATTTCCAAAACTTTGGATACTGAGACTGACTGAACAGTTCAAAAACATTTGACAGGGAACAGAAATGAGTACCACTGCCTTGGTACCAAAAACTATGTGCATTCTCCCTTTAAGCAACCCTGATGGGTTCAAGAGAGACTACTGATGATAGCAGGTGAAAGTAACTCCTTTTTAAGAAAAGCAGTAATTGCCTAACCTTATCTCTATCAGCACAGGACATTCCCACTGACAGCCTAATAGTTATTAACCTCTTCTTTTAAGGTATCACATATAAAAATGCAAAACTATGTAAAAATATTTGCATGCTGTGCTTTTTTTTTTTCTTCACTGACCAAGGAAACGTGATTAGACGGCTAGAGCTTTATTCGCTTTCTTTCATATGCTATTACAGCTCAGAGGCAGAGGTACTGAAAGTAGAAATGCATAATAATATTAGATAGAAAAAAATAACTATTCCACATGCTCTTTGATTTTGTGTGTCCTGAGAATGCAGTGTTCTCTGACAGGGTGCTGACGTTGGCTAAAGGAAGGGCACACACATTCAAGACATGGCTTGAATTTTGATGAATTTTGATGCTTACCTATGATTCTGCAGTTTTAACCTTCCAACCCTTCAAAATCTTTGTATAAATACAATTGACTCTTTGTAATATACTGAACAAGAGTTTTGCAAATTGCCTCAAAACAGAGATTACAGGCATTATTAAGAAAACGTGTTGATTTCTGACATCCAGGAACAGGAACTTTATTAGCATCTTCTGTTGAAAAGCCTGAAACACAAGAACTATTTTACCCCTTTATTTAATGACCTTAAATTGCCCTCCAGCAGATTTGCTAATCTCATCTCTATTCATGCATATTTCTTGCATAATAATGCTTCACATGATACCGTATTACTGTTACTTTTTCTGCTCTTTGGAATAATTTTTATTCTCTATTTACCTTTTTATGTACAATTTGCTCAGTCTTAGTTATTCAATTAAGATATTTATGTAATCAATATCTATTTGTTCTCACAGATTTTCTTAGCTATAATACTGCCATGGCTATTTCCATGTGACTGGTTAGGTTAAATTCTTAACAGACAAACTGAACTAAAAAACAGAACAAGCTTCTGAAACAAGACTATAGCAGAAAAATCTTTGTATGAAAACGCAATGAAAACAGGGCAACAGCAATATGAGGTGCCCATATTCCTCCTTGCTTCCCTCTGCAGATTGCCAACTGCAGCCAGGCACTAAGCTGTATTAGTATTACCTTCCTGTTTTCTGTGCAAACAGAACATTTAAAGCGTTCTCAGATGAAATAAATCACAGTCCTGTGCAGAGGGTAAATCCCATTCTTGTAAGGCTTCAAGGAACTTGAAGCTTCCTTAGGTAGATTCTGTCAGGCTACATCTCTGGTAGATCATGGTCACAGATACAATATATCTCAACATCCAGGGGTGAGTATAGTGTTATGGCACCTCCTTCCAGATCTCCTGACTGCTATGCCTTGAAAATGAACTGTTCGTAATGATATAGGGATGTCTATAGAGGACAGTAGTGTGCCACACATAGCAGAGAATGCAAATCCTGGAAGCTGCACTGATTTGTTACTCTGCTACTCCTCCACTTCTACCACTTCAGTACATAGGGCTATTTGACAAACAGAATCAGTTTGGAAAACCAACCTAGCAATACAGGTATGTACTATTTCGTGCCCATTGTAGACTGTTCAGATTTCAGCCCCACGTGCCATTGTCCCACGTGAACTTATCATGGAAGATGCCACTGATAATGCAAATCAGAGCAGAATTTATGCTCCTACCAGTCATCAGCCCTCACAGAAAGACCTAGGGCTGTAGAATGCAGAACACGATTTTTACTCAGCTTTGTATCTATTCTAGAGTTTGACAATTGCGACTGTGGCTTTCCAAACAAATTCTGTATATTCTCTGCAGCACTGGAGATCAGTGGTGCTATTCCAGAGGGAAACAGGTAAAAATCAGATAAATATTGTTTTAATACACAAAACAGTTCTAAAGTGACAACTTTTTTATGTCTGTACTTGTTTTTGATTTGTATTCTGGGTTCCAAAATCTAGAGCGCCCCAAGAGCATGCATCTGATAAAATATGGCTCCCATTTCTAAAAAAATGGTGAAGGTGGCTCTAAAAAAGTATTGCTAATACTTATGAATGTGCCATCTGCCTACAACAGAGTTCTAAGCTCACCACAGCTGAAACGTGGAGTTAATGTTCTTACCTAGCTAATATGTAAAGGAAAAGTCTGGGCAGAGGCATTATTCTGCAGAACTTTCCCTGGAAAGGCAACAGTGAAGATCTGTAGACACTGTATTTTGAAGCTGTCATGCAATAGTTAAAACACTCAGTTGGAAAAGAAAATACATTCTATTCTGATCCTGGCTCTTATGAGTACTTGTTTTATGCTGTAACTTTCTCAAATGCATTAAAAATTCAGGGAACACGAAATGCAACTGCAGGTCTGGCCTTTTGCAGCTAGGTTCCCTAATTCCTAGGTTACTGCCAATCCAGATTTTGCTGCTCTTCTTCAGCTCAGAGTCTTGCATTTTCAGCTGTACAACAGTTGAGCTTCAAACAAAACCTTGGAAAAGATCATTACATAGGTGAGCCTAAAACTGAGATTACAGTATCAATTTTGGAGGTGGCAAAATTGTCCAATCTTGTAAACTTTAACTTGTGTGATTGGGAAAAGTGTTGTTACTAGAATAAGTGAGATAACTGATGTGCCCAATAGGGAGGTATTTGCAGCACAAAACTGGACCTAAGTAGTCTTATAACTGAAAAATTCCCATTCACTTGAGTCAATAAATAAAGAAAGGAAACCTGCAATTTAAAGATTTCTTTTTTCCTCTCCCCTCCCCTCCTCTCTCCTCCTTTATTCCTTACAGTGTGCTTATCACCATAAGATCACAGTGCCTTTTGCAAGTGCATAAATTAATGTGATTAGGACCTTTTCTTGTCTGATTCAGATGAGAGAACAATACTATTATTATTATTATCATCATTATCACCATGATTATTACTAGTTTTACTTTTTATTGCTATACATTTGTAGGAATGAAGATAAAGTTGAAGATTTGCACTTTATGTTTGGGGTGGAAGAAAGTCTGTGATAGATTTTAGTTTCAGAAGAAATCCATTCATGCACAGGATGGAGGAAGGAAAAGTTCTTTAAGATTTGAAAACTCCAGCCATATGGAGATGTAAAATGTAGCTTGTATAAAAATTGCATCAGAACATTATTTCTGCCATGTGTGATGGTGCAAGAAGGTTTCAGATTCAAGTCTTTAGAAGATTACTTTCCCATTATACATGCAATAGATACCTTGGTTTGGTCAACGAAATAAAAATCAACATAACTCATATTTGAATTCACACATAAATAAATCATAACAAAATTCAAAACTAAAAAGCAAGCTAAGTCTAATATTGTGCCAGAACACTTCTTGTCTAATGCATGTGCATTCTAACACAATTGTTTACAAAAGCGGATCTAATTTGGCTATTCTAAAACAGAGCTATGATCTCTACACACTAAAAATTTCACACCAAAGTGAAAAAAAATAAGGTACATCAAGCACACACGCATTACAAAAGCATGAAATGTGTTTTTATAGTCTCATGCTTTCATGTGGTTTTCCAAACCCTGACAAACCTGGCTCAGAATGGTGTTTCTTTTTCGGCAATGGTTTGTCATCAGTTATTGTACCATTCACCTTTTTCTGCTGGTCCTCCCATGTAACTTCTAGCATAAACCAAAAAAAATCAGAAATATTATGTAGCTTATATTATAAGACACCTAATATAATTTGGGACAACTTGATCTAAACAAATGTACTATTATTAACATGGCAAAAATGTAGATTAGTTCTTTAATTTAGAGCCCTGTGGTGGAGAGAATTAGTAAACATCTTAAACATGGAACAGAACACACTATATGAAAGTTAGTAGCTATGTAATTTGTTCAAGTTTTCTTCTCTCTCTGATACTTAACAATTGGAATAAAAATTTGGGAGGTTATTTACACAATAATTTCTTTCATTTTTAAAAGTTAGTACTCTATAATCTGTAACTTCTTACAGTATCCTCATGCTTCTGTGAATTAAAAAGTAAATTAAAATATTTCGGTAAAAAAGCCTTTGCAAAGGTATAATTCAAAAAAAGAAATACACAAAACAAAATTGAACCAGTAAACCAGTAATCATGTGTTTACTTCAAATTCACAAAGTATTTTTAACAATGAGTTAAAACTCATTGTTTTTTAACAATGAGTTAAATCATTGTTAAAAATCCAACAAAACTAGGTTGGATTGACTTTCTAAATGTGGGATTTGATTTAAATTCAGTTTTTATTTTAGGCAGACTAAGTTACTCAATAAGAAGTCTCTTGCTAATTATGGATCCTGTGTCCTGAAACTGGCATTTCTTACCTAATGGCTCAGAAAAAGAGGTATGAATAAAAGCAGGTACACTCTCTTCTAGACAGAGACTCCATTCTCTATACTTGCAAGACGTTAGTCTTTCTGAGGTTGTCAGATATTTTTGGTCTACACTTTAATTATCCATCTTCTCACAATTAAACTGGGTGGTTACCATAATACTACAGGTTTCAAAACTTCCGGTATCTCAAGATGAAACCAAATCTAAACCAATTAACTAGACAGATTCAATACTCTTAACTCCATTTTTTGCTTTGGGCTCTTAAGAATCTGCTCATTTTGCTGATCCTGCAGAGGACAAAGTTCCTCACAGCCATAATACAGATATAATCATTCTTATGGTCACAGAAACAGCCAGTGACTGAGAAGAACACAACAGATATGGAATAAATTTTCAATCTTATAAATTCAAAATAAATAAAGTAATATTAGCCCATGACTTTTTTTTTTTCTTTTTAAATGAGACTAATGGATATCTGGCATTCAAAATATAAACATGTAAAAATGATATCTTTTGGCATCCTGCCTTATCTGTGGCTGTTGTGGTTCTGTGACAGGCTGTCCTATAAAAGATGGCTTTGATTTTTCAAAATGATGGAGTTGTAGGCTTCAAGTAATACATCAATAGAATTGTCAATATAATGACTTAATGACAGCACAGATATGCATGATGAAACAGAAGCTGTAATTTTTGAAGTACCATGTGTACAAAGTACTAAATAAGAAATTTCAAAAGGAACATTCTGTTTCCAAACTGTGGAAGTAAAATCTTATTATGTTTCTTCCTAAAAAAAAGTATGATTCTTTCTTTTTCTCTAAGAAAATACACATTCAGCAATAAAATATTTACTGATGCCATCTATGCTTCCAGAAGTGTCTTGTTAACTAACACACACAAAAAAAATCAATGACCTTAGTAAAACTACCTTTGAATTTAAGCAATAGTCAGCACTAGGGAAAAACAGCATTATGCAACCATTTAGCTCAAATAGTGGAGATAATCAGAATAAGATAAAAAGTAGGCAGAGAGTAATCTCAAACACAAGATTTTGTCAGGATATATAACAAATAGTCTAAATACTGAAGAATATCAGGAAGCCCAGAGTGATTTCCATGCTAGCTTTAAGGCAGTTTTAGAAGACAGATGTTCTTGGTCAGAGTTCTTTCTCAGAACTCCTGATTCAGTTCTGAACCTAAAAACTGTAGTTTGCTCAGTCACCAAAATCACTTATAGTGATTCTATAGTTCCCTATGAAAAGAAAAGCTTTCCTAAACCTTGCTAATTTTTTGAGAGCTAAGCACCTAGAAAACAGTTAACCTACTTGGAAGCACTCTAAAAGTGCTTCTATAACACATGAACTGACAAGCATGATGAAATAAGTATCAAATAAAAATAGAGCTCTTTGAATAAATATTTGTGCCATGTGTTAACATTTAAAACAAAACAAAACAACTAAAAAAAACTAAACTAAAAAATAACTAAAAAGCAAGATGAGCTACTTTTTTATGTTTATAGTAATAGTGATAGTATGAGCATGTAAACACTTTCAGCAGTTAAGTACAACTCGTAGTTTGAGTATAAGCAGATTGGAGATACTCCAGATCAGGTGAAAAGCTTCATTGACTTCTAGGACATTGCAAGAGTTTGGTGAGTAAGGGTTATTATGTCAACGGAGAAATAAAAATAGATACATCCATTAGATTTACTCCAACATTTAACCTTTTCTTCACCATCTTCTAATTCATTTTCCATCTCAATCCTCTACAAAGCTAAGAACATATGTTGTTAAATGAGAGCTCTCTGTTTGGGAACTAGTAAGAACGCTGATGAACAGGCAACATGCTAAATTTCAGTGCTGCCCATATCCTCTCTGGTTAGATAAATATGCATTATAGTCTCTAAAATCTCTTTTTTTTTCTCCCAAGGCAAAGGGACACCATCCATCCCCTTGTTTTAACCAAAGCCAACTTTGGTCAAATCTTAAACATCTGGAAAGAGACCATACAGATTTCTAATTCATCATTCACCTCTTACCACTCTCACTTCCCATACAAACGAACTTCAACCTGTCTTCTGTTGTGATAATCAGTTTGAATCGTATAAGGAAAGGTGTATAATTATTAAATATTTATACAAAAAGACCTCATGTAGATTATATAAAATATGAGATTCTTGAGTCAGAATATCATAGTTACCCGATGCCCCTTTGGGGCTAGCAGGATTTGACAGGTGCACTGATCCAGATTTTTCCCATCAGTATGAAATGTACAATCTTTAGATGCAGTTGTTTCATTAGATGCGGTTGTTGCACCTACCCCCTGGGCACTGCCCACCACAGTGAATTAGTGTAGCTGGGCTCTCCTCACTGCACCTCAGGATGGCCCTTGGTTGTGTGCCATTTCCTCTTGAGAATGATACTCACTTGAGCTGCTGGGAGAGGGGGTGGTGCTTTCCAGTACATCCGCTGTTAAGCACAACCTCAGCATTTCTTACATTTTTGTTTAGAATAATAAATATGAAAAATATGGAAATAATATATGATAAGAATAACTCTAGCATATCTCCAGATTTTCTGAATTTCTAAATATGCCAACTTAGTACCAGGAATGTTGCAGTTGAAATGGAATGATGTAGAAAACTGCAGAAGTAGAAGACTATGCTGCAAAATACCAGATGCTAATGATGATGAGTTTTCTTATGCAAATACTACCCCCCTCCTTTTCTCCACCTAGAGACAGTAATAGCCCTTCTCACAATCACCCTTTGCCTCAAACATTTTTATATACTCTTTTACTTGAATTTTTCTTTTTTTATCAAATCGACTCAGCTTTTTTTATTCTTTTCAGCAACTAAAATTTCTGTGAACCGATTTTTTATCAGTGCATTTCTAGTTTTAGACTTTTAATTAGGTTATCATAAAGTCTTTACTTTTTCATTAGGAGATACTTAATTTAGTCATCTTTTCCTGCAAACGAAAAATCCTCAGGACTTCTTTCTATTTTTAATTTTATAAGATGAATGCTTAGAAAGGAATCATGTTCTTAATAATATATGGTGACAACTACTGCAAAAATGAGTCAAAAGTGGATTTGGCTAGTGTTTCTTAAACACACAGCAGCACAATAACAAGCCATTAGAACTGTGGGATAAACTGTGAAAAGCTGAGAATGTTCAAATGTTTTGAACCAGATACTCGAGGTTCTGATGTCATGTATTAAGAATAAAAATAATTAATTAAGGACATAGAAAAGGCTAAATTCATGATATACTAGTTTTAGCCATCAGTCTTGAGAGCTCAAAGAGAAATATTCTCGGCTGCATCAAACCTCTACTAGCGGAAAGCAAATGGCTTCAAGTCATGATACATGAGTCATCCCAGGTGTACTACATTGTATCTGGAATGAATCCAGGCCCACCTTGCACCACCAGCACGCTGCTAATGGCATCAAGGCCAGCTCCAAGTGACACAAAGTCAGCAATGAAGGCTTTATGCCAGACTGCTGCTGCTCCTACATCAGAGAAACCCACAGCTGCCTCAGTAAAACGGGGCTGACGTTCCCCTATCCTGCTGTAACAGGAACTAGACTCATCCATTATCTCAAGACAAACAACATCACTCATATTCTTTTTCTGACAAACTTAGAGCAAGACCTCCTGTCTCTTCAGGTAACATTCCACGGTGAATCTGAGGACACTGTTTTTCAGATTCCCCTTTTGACACAGTAACAGTTCATCTACATTTTTCCCTCCATGCACTGGAAGAATATTTTAAAGTATGATTCTATACATTAGAGTCCATTCATCTAAGACATGATGATCTGTCTCTTCTCTGAAGAAGAAAATGTGGGCCTTGCATCTTAAAGCATTGTCCTAAATGCTGGTATAGTGTGGACCGTACAGAGGCAGGGACAGCATCTTTCCCTTGTGCTTTTTATGAGCCAGACGATCAGCTCGCACACGCACACAGTCACGCACCTTCACACGGAAGCAGTTTGCAGTTTCGTGCCAAAATAACAAATGAATGCTGGGATGTGTTAATAACATTTTCAAATAAATAAACTGTTGCTCATAA
Source organism: Arenaria interpres (assembly GCA_013399435.1). NCBI lineage: Eukaryota > Metazoa > Chordata > Aves > Charadriiformes > Scolopacidae > Arenaria > Arenaria interpres. The sequence continues at coordinate 28,049 of VXAK01006523.1, read as the reverse complement.
ATGGCTATGTAAGCATCACTTATATCGTGGTTTTAACTAATGCAGCATGCCAATAAAAATTCTGACGTATCTTAATTATTTATTATTTTGATTTAATCTTCCGTACTGAACTACATATTCCGGGGAAAAAAAAAAGCGCCACCCTGGGCTTCATTCCCTGGGGCTGCAGTGGGAATACATTAAAAGAACTTTAATGGAAGTCATTAGGTAGGCAATAAAAAATATTGCCACATTATCTACATTTAATGCTATCATTACTAGTGTAACAAAAATGACAGTGCACTGTAGGTTATTCCTTTACTCCAGAAATGTTTTCTTCAAATTGAGTTTAAGGCTACATTAATTATTTGTAGCTGTAAAGCACTTAATAAGCCTAGTCCAATAGCAGTCTCTTCTCATCATTTTCCCTAGCTGCAAATCCCATCAATTCTGTTCTAAACTTATTTTTAAAATGTTTTACTACTGGATCCCTCTACATGGGGAATAAATTGATTGAATCTTCTATTGCTTATTTTAAAGAAAACTGCAGATGTACTCAAACAAGGTCACAGAGAGTACGCGCTGCAACATCACTTAGTAAAGTCACAGGCTACCTTTAGCTAAAAATCAAAGTATCATGTTGCCATATTTATAAATATAATGAGTTGTAAAACATGAAGAAAAACTTAAATGCACCAGACTAGTCAGAAGAAAAAATACAGTCAGTTAATGGTACATTAAATATGTGTATATTAATATTTAATAAATTGTATTTAAATATCACAAAGTAGCTATCTTGGTTTTAAGCCACTGTCAAAGCTTTTTTTTTCCAGGAATGTTTGGGGCAGGGGGAGGATTTGTTTGTTTGTTTCATAGCTTCTTATACGTTTTTAAAATATGGCAGTTTTGCTCCCTCTTCTGGTTATATGCCTGAAACACGTTAGAAACGAATGCAATACAGCTGGCCTGCTGGCCTATTATGAATAGGCAGATTTTTATTATCTCAGAAGAGTCACCTGTTTAGACAAGCACTGCAGGTTTATGTTGGCAGGACTCATTTAAGGCAGGAGAAAGGGTGCAGACACCTTACCTGCCAGCCTGGGAGATGAGAACTGTTAAGCATTCCTCATTCCCGTAATATAGACAAAGCTGTTGTGTAATTATGTAAAAAGATTCTAATGAGCGAGGGTACTGATAACCTGAAAAGCTAAAAATTCTACTTCAGTAACTATATCATCTTTTATACACCCTAAATTAAGACAGTAAAGGACAGAATTACCAGGAGCTTTTTCTCACAAACCCAAGTGATCAAAAGATGTAATACAAAATACATGAAGGAGAAAAGACCTGAAAAAAAAATGAAAGGGATAATGGTTTTGGTAATAAATATTCAAAAATCACCATTCTTTTGGAGTAAAAGAACTCTGCAAAAGAACCTTCTAAAACACAAAATGGACACTCTAGAGAAATTAATAAATATATGAAAGCAAAGTATTTTAAATACAGGTTAGTGGCATTTAGTTTCTTGTGCAAAGTACATCTTTCAGGCTCCATAATTAAGTATAAAAAGTACTTTTTTTTTTGGAGAGTGGAAGATAAACTGAGAACAAGAACAGCTTTAGCCTGACTTAATCACTGATTATTATTTTGTTAACCTCATCAGGTCAGTGGCAAAAGCCTCCAACTTTACCAGGATTGGAATTTGGATCTTAAAAGTATAAAGCCCTGAGTTATCTGGTAATTAGCATGCATTACAGCTACAGCAGCAGACTGCTGGCATTTGAATTCGCTCGGGACTGTGCTGGCACAGCCACTAGAGTCAGGGAGGTGACCCTCTGCATTGCTCTGCTGGGCTGCCAGCACAGCCCCCTCTGCAAAAGCCCTCTACACCAGATAATAAGTTGTGTATTGCAAACGGTGTGGTTTTCCCTGCAACGCAATGAATTAGCATAAGCAAACCTGAATCCCTACTCTCCTGATACCGAGATTCCCTCTGCTAAGTTATTCTAGGGAAGAGAAAGCTAGGAATAGCCCATAACAGTGTAACTGGGGCTAACCCCCATGTGCGCTCCTGGGAGAGAGGGAAGTATATTACTGAATATCCAAATTTTAATAAATCCAAGGCACTATCTATATGATATTTCATTCACCAGCAAAAGATACTGATGAGACAAAGTCTAAATGTAATATGGCTTTAGAAGAATACGGAAAAATATTAACAGATTTATTCAAAATTATCAAAGCAATTTAGAAGCATGAACTCGGATTTAACTTCAAAGTAAGCTGTGGTTGTTCATTGTAACATTCCTGTTCTATTTTTAGATAACAAATCTAAATTTCCATGTTAACATTTTAGTGCTTTGAATTAAGCTTATTTCTACAGCATTTGAAAAAGAAGAGAATATCGAACATAATAAGAACTAGACAATAGAGATGATTTCTAATAACATAAGCCTTTCTCCCCCAGTATACGCTAATTAAAATCATCCAGCTCTCCTGTGACTAGCAAAAATGTGCCAAACTTGTAAAATACATAGCCAAGTGATGTACAAGTATATAGACCTGGAAGAAAGTGGAAGACAATACAAAAGATGTCTGCAAAGTGTACTTGGTCTCTTACAGCAAGGCAGACTGAGCCTAAATGAACAAAAGTAAAAAAATATTCCACAAGTTCTACACAGGCAACATGATCATATAGCTAGGTGGTGAAAACTACATCTTCAATAACACAGCTAACTGTAAAAAATATAAAAAATCTAGAGCTTTTGATTCCAAGAAAGATTTAAAAACCATAGTTGAAAATAATTATTTTAACTGCAAGAAGTAAAGCAACACATTAAAACTGAACATACATGAACTTACTAATTTTGAACTAGTAGAACTAAGGAACACGCACATGCAGCAAAAAGTAAGTATTTCTCGAACACCCACAATTCACGAGCAGTATCATCATCAACTTGCCTTTTCGCCCATTAACAGGTGGGGTTTGTTGTTTTTCCTCATAATCTTTATAACATTAAAAACAGACAATGGTGATTAACAATTGGAACAGCTACTACAACAAACAACACAACTATAGCACAGACAAATATTTTACAAACTAGGTTAGCACAGTTCCATGCACTATGCTGGAGTTATCACAAAACACACAGAGTGAACAGTACACAATACACACACCAGTGAACACTACACACAGAGAGACAGAACCGCAACAAAAGCAAGAAAAATGTAAGGTGTATTATAAGGAAAAATGCAAAGATCTTTAAGGACACTTTGGATGGTTAAGTGAAAATAACAATTAAAAAAGAATAATAAACCTGTTTTCCATCTGCCAAGTCTTGAAATTACTCTAGCATCCAGACTTCTGAACAAGTAATGAGCCTTACCATAGTAATTATTCCTTACTTTATTTTAAGAATAAAATAGTGATCCATACATTCTCTGAAGTGACAATGGAAGTAGGGTCCAGGGCATGGAATTTGAAAAAAAACTGCAATTCAGGCACTTACATTTTTAAGCAGGGATGGCATTTAGGCATGCTTATGCTTAGCTAGAAATTGTTACTACCAGCTAGTACTAGATGTATTTCTTGCTCAGCTTGCCATTTTTTTGAGCCACCCTTCTGGAGCACCTAATTCACTCCACTGCAGTGACACCCTCAGTGCATTATCCTTCCCTGGGCTTCATTCCATGGACCATGAGGTATGTACAATGCTGCCTACTTTTAAGCAGTTAAGTTTAGCATTGGTCTGGCCGCAAATATTTATAACCAGAAAAGCTTATCTGTGCTGCTTTTCCACATCCACCACAGTTGATGTATTGTCAATTATTAACAGGGATAACAATTTTTTTTTGAGAAAAGATTTAACTTGAAGAGCTAACAGAATGTAACCTATTACCGGTGCATGTAAATGCACATTTACACTTTTATGATTCTTCCTTTGAGAAAGAAGCTTAAGAGCAGAAAAACGATGGTTGAAAAAATCTTTTGATCTCTGCATGTCTTTGAACCTGTACAGTGTGTATTTTCTGAAATTATAAGGTAGTTATAGATTTTAATCACATGGTATTTGAGTTGAAAAAATACTTGCATTTGTTTGATTTTATCATCATCTATCATTACACTAACTCCCTTTTTCTACCAACTGAACTGTCTTCTAAGCAGGATGAGGGACATGATACACAATATTCAAAGTATTTCAATGTAATGCAGTTTCCTACTATTTTTGTTCAGCATCATCAGTCACCTGTGCAAACTAGGGAAGAAGTGTCACGATACACTAATGTTTACTTCCCTGCTAGTAAAAAGTATCACTGCAAAGTAGAGAGTACCATATCTAAAAAGCGTCCACTCAGATCTGCTAAAACTGTAACTTGATCATAGTGACAGAATACTTTCACAAAGAGGGATTAAAAAAAGTTAGAAATTTATTTTTGCAGGTTGAACTTTTTTAAGCATTCACAAACTGGTAAATACGCTTTATTGAACTTGTCTGTGCTTTTCTTACATGAAATGTAGTAATTATTGTCTGGATTTTGACTTTTAATATATTTAAAAGCTGTGTGGAAAAGCCTCCCTACACGCTCAGGGGAAAATGTTTCTAAAGGAGATAGGCACTTGTGGTCAGACACACCTGCCTCAACCTCTGATTCCTGAACTCCAATACGCTTGTTTTCTTCATCTCCTGCTTCATTTGTATAAGCAAGGTATGACAGGGGGGAAAAAGCAAGACAAAAACATGCATGCTTTGTTACAAGCTGTTCAAATACAAGATAAACATCAAACAAAAGACATTCACAATAACATACAAACCCTCAGTCTGTGGCATAAATTATTTTTTGAGTGAATCAAAGATTAAATAAATCCTTGTGGTTTTTTTCATTAGTATCTTTGGTTTACTCCAATAAGATCCTTCTGCAAGTAATGATGGTCATATGTAGCCCTTAATATCCCTTGTTGCCAATTTCTTATTGAATTATTGAAGCACTGGAAAGCAGACAATATGTACCAAAGCAGAGAAAGCAGACATATATTGATATATAATTGGTTTAAAAGCATCTTCTGCTTGGCTTTGCTTTAGTTTTTCTAGAAATAAAAGTTCAAGCCTCTGTTCTCAAAAAGCATATTTAAAATCTGTATAAATTGTAAGCAAGAGGGCATATCCAGTACAGAAGTGCAGAAGAAACAATGCAAATGTTTTTCCAGCTTGAAAAAAAAAAAAAACAACCTCAATTTGCCAGATAATATGCTTTTTACCTGGATTTCAGAGTAGTTAAAATTCAGAAAGAAAGACACCTTTCCATCAGTAACTATAGCTGCCTAGAGCATATCTAAAATACCAGAGAACACTGAAATAGTTGGAAACAATGGTGAAAATACAGTTAGTGATGAGCAACATAAATATATTTTCCTTTATGTCATTAATAAAGAATCATAATTTTCTTTTGTGACAATCCTCACCTAATACCAGGGTAACAACAGTAATGATACAGAAGAGTGTTGAGCTGAATAACTGGTGTACCATATGCCTACCTTAAATTAAATGCCAGTTATCCATTAAACACTGTTTTGATGTGATGCAATATACTGTAGTTTTTCAAGGTTCAGATTTTGATTACTTATTGATTTTTTGTCTTCTGTTTCCAGATTTTTTTTTCCAGTTCTGTCATTACTTGTATAGGTTTATGTGCAACTAAATATGTCATTGAATTATTTGACATCAGGTTTAGCTAGCATGTAATAATAATTTAAAAACTACTTGTTCTAGCAGGTTACTGTTAGTAGGAAAAGAGATTTAGGTTATAATCAAAACCAATGCAATGGAAGCTAGTCTCCACATATATTTCTGCTCTATAGTTCTGCAATAAAATCACGACATTGAAAATTCCAATTAAAATATTCAGCAGGGACACCATCTATACAGTTAATCTTCCCTCACAGAAAATCATGTATAGGAGGTGTGCCAAAGACTTTAAAAAATTGATTCTAGCAGAATTGAACTAAAATGTTTTTGGCATGTTGGTACCCTGAAACATGAATAAACAACAACTGTTACAAGCACAGTCTTAGGACTTACTCATTTTTCTTTATGCCCTTCAGACCTAGATGGTAAGACCTTCAACTGGCATATAGAAAGACGTGTTTAATTCCTCCTTTTGCCAATCCAAGAAAAAATTATGAACTATTATTGCTAAAAATTATGAACCTGTCTTGATGCAGTCCTGAGTAATGTGCTCTAGGCAATCCTGCTTTAGCAGGGGAGTTGGACTAGATGATCTCTAGAGGTCCCTTCCAACTTGACAATTCCGTGATTCCATGGTTGGAACCTTTCAGTTAAGCACCCTAAGCCCTGTGTTATAGGTAACATTTCTTCAAGTTTTTCTATGGAAATTGTGCTAATGCAAATACAGTAATTTAATATTCTTCAATGGCTGTGGACTCTGCCACCTCTCAGGAGAGTGAACTAAGCACCCATAAGTAAAACCCAAAGGTATGTTCTTGCACATTCCTAATTGAAATAAAAAACCCACAGTAGATTCATGCATTATCCTAAGGCAGCCTTGCTAATGATGTTAACTAAACTATTCTCTTTGCTTTCCTGTCAAGCGCACATAACACAAGTTGCCCCTTGCAAGCACAAAGGTGACTAACGTCACAGTCAGTACCACAGAAACATCCACATAGGCTGTTGTGTTTGACTAAGTCATCAAGTTCCCAGATAAGCTAAAGGTAGTCCAAGTTCCTATCCTATGTTATATGCATGTGATCAATCAGCTTTTGCAAAACAAACCACCTGTATGCCATGTGTTTCTAGCTGTGTGAAATCACAGCTGATAGAGTATGATACGGTTATGACCAGTATGAATACAGGTTCTTTGCAATTGCATTATAATAGTCTTTGTCTCCCATCAAACTATGACAGGGCTCTGGAAAACACACGGTAAAACTTCTTCTCATTTTTAAAAATTATGTCTCATTTAAGAAAGAAATTTTGTTCCAAAAGAGACAAGATCCCTTAAAATAAACAGCATGTCTTTCTATCTGTCAATAGTATCTGTGTTTTCCTAACCATGAGACTGTCTCGGTAACTTGCACTCCACACTGCATAAGTTGCAACAACAACGCAATTGACACTATAGACATTTCCTTTTTAAAGATTTGAAATTGTATCTGACAGGTAAAGAAATGGAATTGTGGCTGATAGTTATCCCTGATTAAATCTAATCAACTACCCCTGTTAATTCCATTCACAGATAATTTTATTCTGGAATAAGATCACCCATACCAGAAGTTGAGGAGACAGTTAATCAGCATTTATGTCAGCTTTTGCAGACTCTGGAATAACTTTCCCAACACATAAGATTATTATGAGATCATGTAATTAAAGTTTGCACAAAAGAGCATAAATAGAAGGGAAATCCTCACTGAGCTCTACTATTTCCTACATTTCTGAGTACTTATTTTTTATACTTAAAAGGTTTTATTACATTTGTTTTTCCTGACATAATTTTCTAGGTTTTTTTGATTGGGTGGATGATTGGGGTTTTTTTTGTAGGGATGAAGAAAGAAAGGGCTATGTTTATTTTTAAGAGGAATAGGAAAAATCTATATTAGGAAAAAATGATATCTCTCTGATTAGTAATCAACAACAAATTGAAAGGGCTAATATGGAGTACTTTCAAGAGCACTTTATGGTGTTCCATTTTAATCAGCAGCAAGCAGTCATTGAGTTCATCCTTCTACCAAGGTGAGTAAGAACAAAGAAACGCACTGTATCCACATATAAATGAAAAAAATCATTACACATTTTAAACTATAAATATTCCAGTATTCACTTATTTTCTGTAGAACATATAAAAGTACAAAACCATTTCATTGCTAAAACCAAGCTCCATTTAATACTACTGGTTTTCTACACATTTTCATTAAAAACAAGGTATCTGTATCCTAGCACAATTTAAAGATATACATGCAAAAGTTCAGCTAAAAAAAAAAGTCTCCTTGCATTTCAGTAGTGAAAATCCGGTAAAACCTTAAGTGGTCCCAGGCTTCTTTTAGAACTATTTTCCAGCCATCTAACATGAAAATATACTAAACTAACAAAGTCTAAAGCAAAATCCAAACTGCCTAGATGCTTACAGTATGTTATGGCTAGATAAGATAATGGCATCCATTTCAGAGATGACTTCCAATTCCTTTTTGTCTTCACAAAGGGCAAATCGTGGCCTTCTATGAATCGCTACAGCATCGGCAGAAAAGGGGAAAGCAACAAACGTCATCTACCTAGACTTATGCAAAGTGTTTGACACTGTCCCTCATAACATCCTTGTCTCTAAACTAAAGAGACATGGATCTGATGGGTGGACTGTTCAGTGGATCAGGAACTGGCTACATGGCCACACTCAAAGGGTTGTGGTCAATGGCTCAATGTCCAAGTGGAAGCCAGTGGCGAGTGGCATTCCTCAGGGGTCAGTACTGGGACCAGTGCTGTTCAACATGTTTGTCGGACACATGGACAGCGGGATAGAGTGCATCCTCAGCAAGTTTGCCGACAACACCAAACTTTGTGGTGCGGTCANAATTTTGCCCCTCTACTCTGCTCTCATTGAAACACCTGGAGTACTGTGTCCAGCTCTGGAGTCCTTTGGAGTCCTCAGCACAAGAAGGACATGGACCTGTTGGAACAAATCCAGAGGAGGGCCACGAAGATGATCAGAGGAGCACCTTTCCTATGAGGACAGGCTGAGAGAGTTGGGGTTGTTCAGCCTGCAGAAGAGAGGAGACATTGTCTCCAGGAAGACATTATAATAGCCTTCCAGTATCTGAAGGGGGCCTACAGGAGGGATGGGAAGGGACTCTTGATCAGGGAGTGGAGCAATAGGACAAGGGGGAATGGCTTTAAACTGAAAGAGGGGAGATTTAGATTGGATACTAGGAAGAAATTCTTTACTGTAAGGGTGGAGGGGCACTGGAACAGGTTGCCCAGAGAAGTTCTGGAAGCCCCATCCCTGGAGGTGTTCAAGGCCAGGCTGGATGGGGCTTCGAGCAACCTGGTCTGGTGGGAGGTGTCCCTACCCATGGCAGAGGGGTTGGAACTAGATGATCTTTGAGGTCCCTTCCAACCCAAATCATTCTATGATTTGATTCTAATATAAAATCTTCTTTCTCATTTAAGGCAAGTAAATGTTTCTGTAAGAACAGAAAGGACTAGCCTGTGACAATGAGATTTTCTGTTTTTTATATACCCTTCCCAACAACAGGCAACTGTTTTGATTAGCACCAACAGACAACTGTTTTGTTTATCACCAGGGCATATAAGAACACATAAAAAATCTAATCAAATATCACTAAACTGTTCAGGTTTACTTGGTGCTCTATTTGTTAAATAGTAACATATCACCTTCTACTACATTCAGCATTTTCGATTCTACTGAATTTCAGTTTTTATCACTGGTACTTCATTTGCTTAAAATAAATTTTTGTAAAATTCAATTCTCCACAGTAAAAAACTGCTATTAATCATAATTAGGTTCTGTCACTGACAGAAGTTAGGTAATCTGCTGTTCTTGTAGAGCGTTATTCCTTTTAAAGAACATGATTATTCCCTTTAAAGAAAAGGATTAGAAAATCCTAAAGAAGGACAGAGAAAGCCTCAAAGTAGAACTATATTCTTATTAGAATATGAGCTCTTAATTCTGACAGAAAATTATACACAATGCCACATGAAAGCTGTATCTATGGATTATGTTTTTAACTGCAGTGTTTACCGCCTTTATACATGTAAAATTCAACATGAAATGTGTCTAGGTAGGTACTGTATCTTGACTTATTGATGATGCTTTGATTGTATATTAAAACTCTAGTATCCATGGATTTCACAATTTTCCATAACCCAGATTTTCCAAAGGACTATTTTAGACGGAGGTACAGGAAAATATTACTCAGTCTTCAAGTAAAAACAAATTGAGTTCCTCAAGTCCCAGCAGTACTTACCAGAGCAAACAATTCTAGCACTCCTATAAAAAATAATTATTTTATTGTATTTATCATATTTCTCTCTGTAGAACCTATAAGTAAGTAAGACTGCTACCCTCTCTAATCAAACACAGTAAAAATATGCAGTACTTCACAACTGATGCCCTAAAGAGCTCACAGTCTAAATAGATATACTAAGCAAAGAGCAGGGAAGAGCGGTAAAACATGAAAGCATATACAGCAATGACAGCAAACGTCATGTGATTACATGTGATTATTCCCTGGCATATCTAGACACTATTTGATATAAGCATTTCACAACACATAAGACAACAAAGAAATGAATACACTAAGGTGATGATCTGAGAAAACAGAGTTCTCACATCATGAAATTTCGCTTCCAAAATGGAAATAAACACTGTAAACACTAAATTAAAAAGTCTGATGAGACAGATACAGTAATACTACATACAGATCCTCAGTGGTATAACCAAGGACTGCAATTGATATCTTGTAGCTTGCTATTAAGGAAATTAAATGGCTTTAATGGTATAAAATATAAGGGGATTTATTTTAAGCAAAATAATTATAACTTTTTGAAAGACTATCTTAATTCGATTAATTTTTGTTCCTTTATTATTTAAAAATTACTTAGTAATACCTAGTACTTGTATAACATTACAACATATTTGAAATAAAAACATTGTTCTGATTAAATGCATGGTTAACGTTAAACATGTCAAATAGCCTCAAATGCTTAAACTTAAATATGTGCCTGAAGTGTTAATCCTGAAAAGGTACATATCTGTGTAGGTTAACTGAGATACTTCTATTACGTGCAGTGTAAACACTTGGTATTTAAAATCGGGTATACGTCTAGGTACTTTTCTAATGATGATCGTATTTATAGAATATCATTTATACTGTCTTTTTTCTTTCATGTAAACCCTGCTTAATTTATGAGCCACAGGTCTAAATATAAAAAAAGACGAAATAATTATGACAATATTCTGACTCTGTCTGTGCAATCAAGTAACATCAATTGCAGTTGGGTTTATTTTTCCCTATATAGCCTCTCAAAAAGGCTTGCAGGTGAAAAACAAACCCTCCTTTATGTACAGACCTTCATAAGATTCTATCTCCTTGTCTCCATTGTCTAGGGAAAGTAACAAACACAAAACAAACGAACAAAAAAAAGGGAACCAAAGGACAGGGGTTAAAAACAACAGAAGTTTTATAAAAGATACAATATACATGTTAAGAAGGATTTAAAAAAAAGGAGTGTATATGGCCATTTAGACTGATTTTGCACAGCACATCTAGTTATCAGAAGTAGAAGGGTGAAAATGTATTTCCTATCAAAAATGTGTTTACACCTCTGTTTCTAAACATTTTGGAAAACATCTCCATTGACCAGTGCTTTTATAAGACACTAACGATAAGCACAATTACAGTACCAGTAAAACGTGAATCACGAAATATCTTGCTGACCTTTCCTATTTTAAACATTATTACCTGTCTTCTTCCCTTCCCTGTTTCAAGATGCAGAGGTTTTATATTAGCAATGTGTAACACACTCCATGTGAACTCACAAGTGATCAGCTATTCTCCTAACTCCCAAAAGGGACAGAGTTTTATCGCTAAACAACATACAAAAGATCATTTCCTGTGCCTGTTGAAGTCAATGACAAAGCACCTATTGAGTTCAAAAGGAACAGGATCATGCTAATAGTTAGTCCATCTTGGTTCATGTGCATTGCACTGTTGCTGATTATTGTACTGCTGATGATCCATTTCAGTCAAGACCATTGTAAATATTAAAAGATAATACAAGAAAATACAGGACAAAATACAATACTACTATCAGATCCTAATTCTATACACAAAAACTCAAGAGATTTCAACCGTAGTGCCAGAAGAAAAATAATAAATAAAATCGACCTTCATGAGCAATTTTGCAACATCATTAAGGAGAAAACCATACACTTACTTCTCTCCAATGTCCCCTTTGGTGGCAGCTGCGGCAACTGCCTGCCCCGTCGCCCTACTACTGGAGTACTTGATGGACTTGTCTGAACAGACCCAGTTCGAGGATGTGACCTATGAGACAGATATCAAAACAAACCATAGCCATTAAATGACAAATTCATCCTAAATACCATCAAAAACTGATAACATGACTAAGTAGGCTTTAGATCACTTGGGACCCTTGCAGTCCTGTGGTGAAACTATTATCTCTTTTCAGAAAAAGACCTGATTAAAAAGAGAAATCTCTCTGTGAAAAAGAAGAAAAGAAAGCCAAACTAAGGCTGAACATCCACAAGATGCTTGTTTACACAGTCAAGACAGAAAATGTATTGTGTGTATATTCATGTGCATATAGATATAGTACCCACATACACATAAATTTATCCACGGGTTGAATTCACCAATCTTTACTCAGCTTGTATTTGGTTGAATTACCATTGAGTGGCAATGACATTACAGGGATTTGTCTAAACAAAGTAATAAACTGAGAAAAGATGCTGGTATTTGACTCTCTCACTGAGATTTGATGTTAATAACTAACTTTCATGACAACAAAAAAATGTATTTTGCAGTTCCAAAATAAGGAGAGGCTTTACTGAACATAAACTAGACCAAAATGTACTCATCTTTTTATTGTATTTTGTTTATTTAAGCTAAAACTAATGTATAGACATCTTTAAAATGTCAATCAGTAAAGTATAGCACTCAAACAGGAACAATACAGACTATGGCACAGTAAAATGTAGTCAGAGAAAATGGTGGTTAAAATGGTAATTGATAGACAAAGTTAGTACAGTCCATTAAAAGAAACTTTTTTTTTTAAAAAAAAAATAGTTTCATTTGATGTTATGATGGTTGTTCCATAAGCAATGTCTGATGAACACAAACAATTTCTCATTCTGTAAGAGAAAAATATGATAATTATGAGGTGCTTTATGTGGGAAACCATCCAGGATTCCTGATAAATGAGAAATCACAAACAAATGTAGTTAAATACTGTTAGCAAACAATTTGCAATGGCAGCCACACCATTATATCCAGAGCAGAATATAAATAGTGTGTTGGCACTGAAAGGGTTAGTATCTATTGCTACGAGTGATCAGCTAAGGATGAGGCGATACCAATTAGCTACTGGGAAAATAAAATGGTGAGCTGGTGGGGCAGAAGGGGATTAGTCTGATTGATTTGTCTGTTTCACCTCGGTAAGGCAGGTGAAGGAGGGGCAGATCTTCCAGTCATTAATGAAGGCATCGACCTGATGATGTTTGAGTCAGGACGCTCTGTGGATCGGGAGCGGGAGTTGGTCCGCTCTAGCATAGGACGTTGCTCTGTTGATCTGGATCTTTGATATGGCTGTCTATCTGCTGCTTCACAATTCCTGTAATGTTAGTCAAAAAGCAGCTCAGTTGACCTTTGACTTTTCTATTAATTATAAAATATGCTCATGATACTGGTTTGGAGCAAAGCATTTTGTTACATACATTTTGGGGGGGGTAAGTTTTCTGAGGTTGGTTCTTGATAACATACAGGTTTTTTATACATGTATGATTTGGCTTGCTCCATACTCTTGACAAATGGGCTGAAATGTTTCCAATGTCTCAATAATGACTATCCATGCAATAGTCTGTTTCCTGACAATTTATGAGTAAAAATATTGCTATTCTGTTAATTTATGTATCAACCTTGGAGGAAAAGAACAGCTGACAAAATATTAAGTCTCACTAACACTAAGGACTCATTTAATTATGCAGTTTAGTTGAGCATTTTTACTCATTACTAGTTTTTTACAGACTGCTTTATCTTTAAAGGTAGTACTCTTGATGGTCGGAAAGTCCACATTCCAGCTGCTTTAATTACCATGTAGCACTGTTAACTATTATTAGACTCAGGATGTCTGTCCAAATATAGGCTAGGGCTATAGTGATAGATTCATACATGGTGCTCGGACTGCAGTCAGATGAAAACCTATAACACCATTAGTACTTGCAGAGGTTCCACCAACTAGACAATGTTTGATTCATAATAAAAAAAAAATAATAATCTTCTAACCCTCAGCCTGAAGAACTGTGCCAAAACAGGAATGGAAAATGTTACCATTAGAGATGTGACAGGGAGAAAGAGGATTGAGTAAAAGCTAATTTCTTGATCAAGCAGTCTGATCTTCTACTATCTTATGTAACTAATTATGCCATTACTTCCAGAAATTAATCAAGCCCAACCTTTTTTCACAATGGAATTGGTCTGTTTGCAAGGAGTAATATTTGCTAGTAACATCCTAGAATACATAAAATCAAGTTAATTTTAAAAGTAAAACCCATACCCTGACAGAGCTACTTAATTCACACTCCTCCCAGCTCTCCTTGAGTAACTCAACAGCTATAGAATACAAATGGGGAACATGTACCCTTCAGGACTTTTCCTTGAGCGAAGTCATGTATTTTACAATGAAGTCAGTTAATACAAAGAGTGACTGGATGGTGATTAAGTGTAACAAGAAGCTGAATTTTAATTAGTATCAAAAAAGAGAGACATACCACAGCCTCATTATGAGGACTCTTATGTTATTAACAGCATTTTATTTCTAAAAGACCATATTGAGACAGAGTACAGTTTTCTCCAGGGTGGCCAACTTTGCTGAATGGGTTGATAAAAGGTTCATTAAAATTAATGTCTTTTCAAGACTTCCATGAGGTAATGGAAGAGCATAGGAAGGAATTGCCGCAGACAGGTTCAGAATAATACCATTCACCATGAACCTACATCTATAAGCTCCTAACAAGCAAACACACCACAGTGAGACACATAATGGCAATTATAAGCTAAGGCACTAAAGATTGAAGGAAAAGTACAATGAGCCTGAACGAAACCACAATAAAATTACCTCTCTTCTTCTATCAGTTCTGTTTCTGAATGGGAAGCTTCATCAGCAAAAACATCCACTGTCTCGCTTCTTTAACATCGTGGATAAACAAAGAAACACAACCTTAGCTTTGATATGAATGTTGCTAACTTTAGGTAACTGTTCAAGAGAGGTTTCAGCGCTATGGAAGGCAAGAAAGGTGTCAGCCATCTACATGGTGGTTAAAAATATGACCATGGGAACAAAATCTTAAACTATGGGAATAAATTCTAAAAAAGAGAAAAAATTCCTAAATTCATCAAAATTACAAAATAGAATACAATCCTAGTCCAGACAACTGACCCCTACTTCGTGTACCCACATGTTTAAGAACACTAGTGAGCCCACAGGGATTTTCTTCTTTGGGTCTGTCACACACAGAGAGCTAGAACAACCCTTCTCCTGCCAGTGAGTGGTGGGGCTGGAGCACATCGCAGCACCGGCTAGACAGCACGGTGAGAGGTATCGTCCCGTTTTCTATTTCTCTCTCCTTCCAACAGCAAGTAGGACACACAGAGAAACAGGTGAGTAGTAACCACATGATTCTCACGAACACTTCATGAGAAGTTAAGCCTCTTTCACTTGTTACTCCTAAGGCCTCATTCTCTTTAGCTGGTGTATAAGAAGAACTTTTCAGGATGTTAAGGATCTGACCCATTGCCTGCATTAGAAGGCAGAAAGGGATTTTTACCGTTAGGAACAATACAAATGGCTTAGTGGGCAGGTTTTGAATCCTGCACAGCACCATGGAGCCACTATAGCTACCCACTATGCTAACAGATAAAGGCCTCAGAAAATTAATACTCAATAGTTAATATAAATATTCAGTTTACCACAATCTGCGACTGGTATTTACTTCCGGTGGAAAAACAACCATGAGTTCCCCAAACTGAAGGAGAACATGGATTTTGGCAGTGAACCTTTTGCTTTTAGGTAAAGCTTTGGCACCACTCTTGTTTTGTAGACCAAAGGATTCAAAGACTAAGGTGAATCCCGACATGAAACTGAGTTGTTATGCGCCAGTTACAGGCTACATGCTGCAAACCTCTCAGTACCCACAGCAGCACATGGAAGGCTATATAAGCATACTGACAGTCTTCCACTTGAAAGCTTAACTGGGTGGTTTTAGATAATACATATAAAGAACAATTCAACAGACAGCTTTACTGTCTGGAATGAAGCAGGCATGTTCTTTGTCCTCATAGATGTTTTGTCTTCAGGAATTAACTGTCATTTTTATAGAAAAATATCACTCAGTATCAACCTGCTTGGACAGTGAAGCTCCTCACCTACCACAGTATACAACTATGCATTAATATCACAGTCCAGCCATAAGTGCAGTGGGGGAGTTTTTCAAACACCTCAGTCAATTAAAAACAGAAATTCCTAACTTTTCAGATAACATTTCACAGACTCACCATGGTTGGAAGGGACCTCTGAGATCATCATGTGAGGGTTTATGCTCCCAAGTTACCTACAGGAACGTTTCCTCTTTTCTCATTATAATTCATATTATAAGAATTACTAATTTTTAAAGAGGGAGATATAATAGTCTACGTTAAAGTATTCAACATCCCTATACTTTAATGTATGCTAGAGCTGTTTATCTTTGCTAACAGATTTTTCATTATGAAAAATGCAGTTAATGAAATGTCAAATAGTCACCTCCTCCATTAGGATTGCCCATCATAGCATCGTTTTACCTTTGCTAAGGAAAACATGCATAGTGGGTGGCCTCTTCCTCTGTCAAGGTCTATAAGACTTGTGAGTGTAACTCTTCCCTACACTGACAAAAGTACAGTAGTGTCTGCTTCTTAACGAAGCACACCTATCACTCTGAAACTGTTTGAGCTCTCTGTAAGCCACCAGGCAGAAAGCTCTGTGAGTATTCACAATCTAGTTTTATATTCCAAACCCATCAAAAATTAGAACTAAAATCCCGTACTATTTAGGTACCACTGTAAATTCTAGTAACTACGATATCTAACCAAAGGTGCTACAACATTTTGTTTTAACTACTGATTTATCTGCATTGTTCTATATTCATATTCTGGAAATTTCAAAAGCTAACTCTTTTCTCAATGCAGAAAATAACCATTTCTCATTTTTAATTTTTCAGATTTGTTACTTTTCTTAACAAATATGAAGGAGAATTTTCAAGAAATGAATACATTCATTGATATAAACTGGTGTATAGAGAAATCCTTATAAAAGATGGACATTTTTCAACAGTAAGCAATCATCAAAGCTTACAACAGAAATGAAAATTATTTTTTCCCAAAAATAACTGAAAGCAGTTTATTAGAAAGCCCGTGTTAAATTCTTTTACTGTGTGCAAGACTGAAAAAACAAGCTATGACATCAGGCCAATCATAATTTTAGTACAAGGTTGTTCTTGTAACAAAAAACTGAAGAAATAAAAATAGAATTGCTGTAGGATTACAGTACACTACAATTCAGCTCCTAGTGCATCTTTTTCATCTAGAAACACTGAGCACAGAACAAGAAAAATACAGTGATACATTTTCTAACAATCATAATTTCAAACTCCAGCTAATATACAATGGTAATACCTGTCAGTGTCTGTGGATGGCTGCTGGATTTCAATCCTTGGACATGTTACTCTTCTACTAGCTATAGGAACTTTGCTGTTTAGTCACAGACACAAGATCCTCTGTTAGCATAACACAGATAAGCATGTCTACAAACAACTGAGATTTCTAATACCAAGCAAACTTAAATTTGAGTCATAAGTATTGTAACGGAAAATGAGAAAATGGGAAGGAGCAGTATACTGCCAAAAAGCTACATAAACTGGTGACTGGATATCTCACCAAATCACTAATTCATACCTATAAAGAACCTTAATATAAGTTTCTAAAAGCCAGGAACATAATGCTTTTAGGTACTCTTGCAAAACAAACAAAAACAGGAAGCAAAGCAAGATGTTTTTGCTGCAGTAATATTCTATCACACTTTTTATATATGTAGTATATATATATATCTATACACATACATGCACACACTCACATGACCTACTGACATGCACATTACACTGTGGTGTATGTGACAACTACAGGTATATCTACATGACAGTCACAGGCATGACTAAACCATAACATGGCAGTATCCAAACTACGTCTCCACTCACTGCCCCCGCTAAGCGGACAAAGCAGAGCTCAGCCACGATCCCAGGCACGTTGTGCTCCACATTGCTATGCGCAGACCACTACAGCTACAGAAACTCAGTTGCTTACAGCTTGCTTAGGAATCTGTACACGGCATTGCAGTCACTTTGGTGATTCTGTTCTAGACAGGTCTAATCATGCTAACACATGATAGCATGGTACAATCATAAAAATGCTTAAAGAAAGCACACATAGCAACATCTACAGAGATTTACTCTTCAAAATGTGTTTCATCATCAACAGATTGTAAGGTTGTTAAATTATTGAGGAATAGCAAAGCCCTGCTTTACATATGGAGTTAGACCAGATAGTTTTTCGAGGTTCTTTCTAACACAAATTAGTTTCTAATTCTATGAATGCAGTCAGAGGTTTATGCGAGCTATTACAATCAAATATCAATAAAACCTCTACATAGTGTCAATCCTGGAACAATTAAGACTGAAATGATGTGCTCAAAATATTTCATATCCTCCTTATCTGTAAAATCAGACCAAATTAATTTTGTGTATTTTGGAGGAACAGAAATGTAACACATTTGAAGGTAATACAGTAAAAATTTTTAATCAATGTCTTCTTCATAGAAAATCTCAACATTAATTAAAAAGAAGCAGTGAATGCTTTTGAGAAAGAGGCTTTTTAGCTTTCAGTTAACACTACTTGTAACTGAATTCAATGAAAGCACAGGACAACACAGCCAATGAGCAAATAACAATACCACTAATTTCACTTAACTAGTTAACTTCAACTAGCTTAAGAATCAGTTTCCAGCATTTTACTCAAAGGCAATTTCTCGAAAAATGAACCTTGCTACCATTTCCTTAAACAGAGGTGAACCAATGAATGTAAGTAACATACGTGTTGCCTTTTATCTTACCAATTTATTTAGCTTGCACTTACTTTATCATATTAACATTTATTCCTATTTTTATTCTTTGCCTACAGTATGAAATGTTTGGAGATATTCTTTCACTACTAATTTAGGAGTCTGAGAGACTGAGGCTTGTTTTTGCTATGATATGTTAAGTGTTTGTTTTTACCTTATTGTTTCTGGTACTTGTAACATACATTTTCATTTATATAGCCAGCTGCATTTTATAGCACCTTGTATTTTGCCAACTACTTCCAGCATCTTTAACCTAAACCCTCAATTGACACATATTAAAAAATCACACTGCAGGAAGACATATCTCTGTCTTCATGAGATGACTCACCGAAGATCATGATAAAACTGATCAGCATTCAAAAACCAGAAAATTAAAATTCTCAAAGAAGAGAGCTAAAATCCTCTGCCTCAGATCAATTTTATAACTGAATATATTGCACCAATTCTCTTCCGATAATAATCTAAATTTAAATAAAAGTATCAGAAATATTCCAAAGTATTTCAGCTTTATACTATAACTTTGTTATACAATTTTTCTTATTTCAGAATACCGTATTTCACCCACTCAAATTTAATGTTGTGTGATAATGTATGAGCAATGACAGAAATACTCAAGGGCTTTAATGACCATGCATTTCATGACTGGAGAGTAAGTGGTATATATGACAATGCATGAGAAGCTTGAGAGAGAAGCAATGAGAGAACAGCATTTCCTAGTAGAACTTGAATGTTCAAATGCAGTTCAGCAGAGCACTTAGACTATAGATTAATCAAGTGAATTAGTTTTAGGCTTAAAATTAAGCATGTACCTAAGTATGCCCTCGCACAGTGCAGGACTAAATGCACTGAATACACTGAAAAGTACTAGTTCTTGGTGGATTTTGTGGTTTTTTTTCCCCAGATCTTAAATACAATTTTATTTGTACATGGCACACTATATTTAGTGGGCCTCTTCTTTTTTCAGTAACATTTTAAAAGACCAATAATATGACAGACATTTAATTAGTAAAATATCATAAACAGGGCTTAATACTGCAAATATGTGTTCATCTGTCTTCTGAACTTTTGGCAACAGACCTGTAATTCTGACCTCACTGAAGACAACAAGAGCTCTGTCACTTGATGAGTCCAGGATTTCAATCAGATCATTGCAAGATAAACAGTTATGTAAGACTTTATTATGTTTTAAGCTCTTAAATTAAGAATGTGCAAAATAGCATACTGTTTCTGTTAAAGACATTCTGTAAATCCACTGATCTTAGCAGCATCAGATGCATTTCAGTAGTCTTCATCCTATTAAAGTATGTTCTATGCCTTACAGTCTACCTAAAATTCATAGTAGTTCACAAAAATGTTCTCATCTTTTATTTCTTTTTCCGCAGCTTTTAGGAGCTAAATTTAAATGGGGACAGAAAGTACTAACAAATAAGTTTCTTTTTCAAGTTAAAAATCTGGGGTTTTTCCCCCTGATATTTACCTACTGTAGCATCTATACAGTACTAAATCTAAGACAAATGAAGTAAACCAGAACTATTTAATGTGACTATCAAGAGCAAATACAAAAGCTTTGTCTACACTAAGCACTTTCCAACCTACTTCAAATGCTGTCCATTTTCAGTACGCTTGTGCACTTTCCCTGGAAGAACTAATAAGCATGGCCTTTGCAATAACCACAAATTAAGTGTATACTTCAAACACTTAAAAATGAAGAACCAGCAAACAGTGGCACTATGGTTCAAAAAGCTAGGGAAGAAATATGGTCTGAACTCTGTAGCTGCACTAATGTTGAGCCAAAAGACCATCACAGACTTCTCCTCTCTAGAGAAGAAACTAGCATCAAAATATTGACGGATTAACTGATTAACTCTGGTTTTTACCAGTTTTTTTTAGTTTCAAGTTTACAAAGTCACTTATGTTCTCCTTCAGTCTCTGAATTCCTTAAACAGAATTCCTGTTTTAATCAACATATACAGGACAAATACAAATTATAATTTTATTTAAATAGCCTTAGGACTGCAAGGGAACTGTGACTAAACCCTTTTATATATACTGTGTGTACATACACATATATACACAAATCCCTTTCAATATATAGTATCATTTTGAATGGTTTGTTAAATTCAACTGAATATAGTCTAATAGTCTTCCAGTGATCTGTTTTTGGTACATAACTATTTCTCCAGAGAGATATATTGACTTGTATCACCACAAAAGAATAAACAGAAACATAAAATTTAAAATATGGCCAGTAATTAACTTACTAATAAGTAATTAATTCAATATTCATTTACAAAGTAAGTAAAAATAAAGAAGAAAAATGTTATAAGAGCAAGAAGAAAATGAGGGAGAAGCAGTAAATTCAAAGAACTAATAGCAAGGAAAGTCTGTACACTCCCTTGATCAGGAGCCAGCTGCAGTTGGGAAGAACTGAAGATTATAAGGTACGCAGTGCTTCACATGGGTTATGCATCAATCACACAGGAATATAGGTTAGACAGTTATAACTGAGATAATATCTAAAACTAAAAAGATTAGGTCTCAAAGACACGTTCCCCAGCACTGTGAATATAGGCAGGTATTATCAGTCAAAAAGCCCTTTTTCATTAAATCACTCCTGAACAGTGAGAACATGATTTAAAAACAGTTCAAGCATAATTAATATTCTTTTTCTATTTATAACTGAATAAAACAGCTTGATCTTGGAAAAAAAAGAGTAGCACATAAATGTGCCTTAGTTCGGAGTCAAGAAAGAAAGACATCAAGAAAAATATACTTATTAGGTACAATTTCTTGGTACACTTATAAATGACCTCTTATTATAAAGATTAGAAATATATTTTAGCTATATCTGTAACACTACACTCTTTACTTACCCGTAATTTTCAGCTGAACCATTGACTACATGATCTGCCCATGAACTTGCACCATTGTACCACCTTTACAACGCAGTTAAAATAAAAAAGTGTTACAAAGAAACATGTTTTATTAATAACACTCTAATTCATATGACATGACCACTTCTCAATAAAACGGGAAGCTTTTCAAATGTTCCAAATAATTTTGTACATCACCTACTTTCTCTTAGGTATGAATAAAACTCAATCTTTTTTTAAATTAAAAACCAAACAAATTATGTTTATATAATTCTTAATACATTTCACCTGCAATAATCCCACTACTCAATGATTTCCACACGACAGTGAGTGAGAAGCAAGATTGGGATTTTCAGGAAAGATCAAGGGACCACGATATTATCAACCTGGATATAAATCTTCCTTTGTCTCTACTGAAAATCCTAGCCCAAATTCTACAGGATGAACTTTTTAATGGCTTGAATACACTTATCCAAGGGTTTTCATGAATCTGTTCCCATCAACCACAGCAGGATACATGAAATATTTTTCGCATGACTCCATTTTTTCCCAAACTTCTCAGATTTCAGAATCTCATGTTCTACAATATGTTTACAAACTGAATGACCCCATACCTTCTGATCACTATGTTGAGGAAAGACAGTATGGAGTGCAGTATACGCTAATGTCACTCAGCTGCTCTTGTGTCTTTTATATCAAATTGGATACTACGGGAAATGGCATTTTTTTGCATGGTGTGTAGCCAGATCAATGACTGGATGAAAGTTATTTAATCTAATTTAATTTTAAATTAGATTTAGTTCAATCTAAATTAGAATACAGAAGGAGAATGACAGGTATGTATTTACACTCTCTGTGATGGTGTGTATCTCTAAAACTGAAGCCAGTCTCTTCAGTTATTTTAGTTATTTTTTAGTGGCCAGTATTTTAGGTAAGATTCTTCCATAAAAGTACTTTATTATAGACATCATAAATATATAAGCATGGCTTTAAAATTGAAGTGCATTTTTTTGTTAAATATGACTGTATTTATTCATAGCGATGAAATAAAAAACAAAATTGCTTGCTATTAGTTATCCCTGCTTTACCTGCTCCAGAGCTGTAGAGAAAAATCATATACTGACTAAAAAGTAAATAGAGAAACATAAAAAGTCTATGTGTGCAAAGGTAGAGGAACATCGGCTTGCTTCTTTCTTCAGATTTCCTTCTTTTTGGACTTTGCCTAGCTCTTTAAACATGAAATGCTGTTATCAAATAATTATTTCCAGAAACACTCTAAAAGTTTCCAGATGATGCATCAGATTATAGTTATATTATGTTCACTTTGATACACTATATGCATACCAAAATTTATAAAGAACAATACTACTTTCTGTCCCAGCACAGCAAGCATGCAACACCAATTTGAAGGCATTTAATTAATCATTTTAAAGTCAATATAGGTCATAACATGTCAAAAGCTGAGGACCTTCTTAAGTGACTCAGGATATTAAAGAAATTGGGGATTCTAAATTGTCCTATAATCACTCCTAATGACTGAAAATGCTAGCCATTAGAAATACACTGCAATTAAGTGGGGGAAAAATTGTCAGTTGTACCTCGAAGAAAAAAATTTTCAAGTTAAGGATTATGCTTAAAAAAAAAAAATCTAAAGTCAAGTCAATGGAGAGCTAAAAGAAAATGAGGTACTTAAAACTGTGAAGATTAGTTGTTCTATATTTAGAGAAATACTACATAAAGTGCTCTGTAAATTTAAATATTATTATTCTAGGTCAATTAAAAATTTTAGACTACACTTCAGAAAAAAATTATATTATTCAACTTTATCTACTTTTACTATATACATTAAAATACCTTTCAGGAGCATAGGTTGTGTCGTCATAATATGAATTAGGCACTCTTCTCTCCTGCCTAGTCCTCCTGAATATGGAATAAACAGCACAGATATTTCAGAAATTTTACAGTGTGCTTCTTGCATGTTTTCCTTCACTGTATTACCAAGATAGTGATGAATATAGAGCATATTTATCTACAGTTCAGCAGTATCTTCTGAACATATACTTTCATATATATGTCATTTTAAATTTCTACTTTCAAATTATATTCAGAAGCAATTAAGAACATAATAAGAACACTTGATCAATACACACATATTTCTTAGGAGCAAAAAGTTACATCAACAGGAAAACAGCATTTGAGCAACTGAGAAATTTCACCAAAAGTAGGATATGGATGTTGGAAAATTTCTGACTGGTAAAATGAAAGCCAGAAAACAAAACGGAAGCAAATATTTGTTTCCTTAAGTGAAGCAACAGCAACCTGCAGAAAAAGTGCACAAACGATCTTTCACTGCCTTCCAAACACTAACCTCACAGGCTAAGTGAGAAAAATGAAAAAAGTACATAGTGTGGCGATCTCAGTGACTAAGTCGAGTTCTGAGACAGGTAAATTGAGCAAGAATTTCATACAGTACGGTTTTCAGCAGATTTTTATTTGGGATGAGCTACTAATTTTTTAATTTTAAAACAATTGGGATAAAAATCTTGAGAACATTGATCTGTCATCAAGATCATGTCTATGTCAGCCAATTTAAAATGGGTGAAATGTCAAATTATGCACTAGCCTGTGTAACTCTATAGGATTGTGAATTGGGAGATCTAAATAAAAGCCTAAGTAAAATTTTCCATGTCCAGCCATGATGTCTTATCTATGTTCAACCTGAGTCGCTGCAGCAGTGGAGCTCATACCAGCTAGCGCTACCATGCCAACTATCACATTAAAGAGTCAAGGAAAATTGGAATTGGGTACTGAGTACTCAGCAGCAGGATGTTCTTGAGAAAGCACTGGGTCCAAAGGGCACTTGAAGTCACTGAAGCTGCACATGTTGTTATTGCCTATTTCAGGCATATGCTGGAGTATCTTTTCAAGCCAGCACTGCTTATTTTGGGAGACAAAGAGTTGAACTTCTTCAAAAGCGGGGAACTATCACAAAGCCAAAATGAGGAGTACCATAGCCTAGGAACTCAGAAATTAAGGGGTTTGATAATGAGTATGTGTCCTAGAACTAATGAACTAAAGACTATCAAATCTGATAAACAGTAACTGAAACAAAGTTCAGCAGAGTAAAGATGAAAGAGAACCAAGTAGTCACTCTGTGAGGAAAATGAAGAAAAATCTGCTAGAAGAGACTACAAGAGTAATGGGCTGTCTGTGAATGACTACAAGATAAGCAACAAAAGGAGCCACGAATAACAAAGATGGCTAGTAACTCTGACTGATGTATCTGTATGGCATATTTGCCTACAGGACACCCACACTGGTGGATTTACAGTGGCAAGATATACAAAACTCTCTGTCTCAGATGAGAGACTCTTCCTTGAATGCTGGACTGTGCAGAACATTGATTGCTATTTTGATGAATAGTGGAAACTGGAGTTATTTCACATGCTTAATGAAGTGAAAGTAAAAAACAGGAAGCGAAGTGGTTGCTTGATATCAACATGACATTGATTAAAGATGGAACTAAGAAGACAAGACTAATACCTTGACCTACAAAAATAATGTAATTTAAGGTAAACATTTAACTGGGAAAAAGTGTAAAGATAAATGAGGACATACAATTTGGAAAGTAATTTTTCATATATTTCCAACAAATAAAATAAGGAAGAGGAAATGACTTCACTTTTTCAAAGGATAAGGAGGAACTGGATACAGATTATTCTTATTGGTCCTAAAATAGCTAGAGAACAGCTTGTGAGAACATGGAAAGGCAAAAAGGATGAAACACTAGGAAAATTTATAGTTGCTATAAGGTACTCACAGCAGTTCATATCTGGTAAGATGACTCAGGTAACTTGAACACTAATGTTACCCACAGGCAGTCTGCTCTAACAGCGAGCTAGAGATTTTTCACTTCATGTTGGATTTTCCTTTCTGACTCCATGAGGAATTGGCTTTAATAGCCTTCTCTTCCATAAAGCCTTGGAAAAGATTTACTCCATCTCACTGCATAAACCCCAGCTTTTTAATCTTTCTGCAGTACTATCACTTTTGCCCTTTATTTTAATCGATTTTACTTTATTTTCAAGAAATTAATTTCTATAGAAACAAAGATGGAGATTTGCAAGTCAAGATCCTCAAACTAAGACAATTTGATAATAGCTCCAACTTCCAGCACAGTCACAGACCCAGCCAGCAATCTGAAACAGGTTCAGATAAACTAATGCAAATGTAAGTATATAACTAAGGCCAAAAATAGTATATAAAAATTAACTATTGAAATAGCATAAGAATGAGCACACTTCATTGCATATTTTCAGAAAACACATGAAAAATCCCTCCCACTCCTTATTAAAGTTTCTACAGGCAGACTGAACTATTTACACACTTTCTTTAGATTAGGTTTAATGTAAAATAGCATCATTTCAAACCAAATCTTCAACAGAATTCCAAAGTTTATACTGCCAATCATACTATAGCTTTGGACAACTTTTAAAAAGCAGTATTTCCTTGGAGGGGATATTTCTATGATACTATAAAAGTTTCAGATTCTATTTGGTTTCTGCAACCAAAAGTAGTTTTACACTTACTAAAAACATGGTTATATATGATCTGAATTCAAAGCAAACTTTAATGAACTTCTCAGAGGAACTCATAGCCAGAGTGAAGCCATGAAGTGAATATATCAAGAGTTCTTTAGTTCTTGCTATGGAAATTTTTCATGGCCCCTTTTGTAATGCAATCCTCATATCAACCATTATATCTGCTATTTGAGATCTGAAGCCACCAATTCCTTTTTATTGGCTCACAGCTTCTCAGATTTACAACCTTATTTCTAGTCACACACAGCCATGTAGACTTTTTCCTGTTTTGCAGTATTTTCTGAAAATATTGTAATCACGGTAGTACACCAGCATGTCTTATTGTATCTCTTAAAAGCCACTGTATTTCAAGTACAATTATTTCATAGAAATTATTACAGGCTCAACTTCTCTCTGCTATATATTTCATATATAAATAGGAACTCTGATGTTGTGTAATCACACATGGGTATTATTAACGTATAGCAGTACTCATAAATTACAGAATAAGCACTATACAAATATCTACAACGTAAGCTTATACTTTTACTTTTCTATTTTTCAGTATAGCAAAGTATGAGATATCAGAAAGACTCTATTTCTGTGTGCTTTGAAGTAGATAGGATTTTCCTCATTATTTGAAAGAGAATAGTAAGTACTATAAGCACTTTGGAAAATTCCAGCAAAAATAAGGGTTATACATCTACACATATATAATATCCATATAACCTAATTTATGAAACTGACTTCTATAAAGCTACTCAGCTTCTCTCGGGATTTACCCATAGTCCTGAGTAGTCAGTTTTAGATACATACAGACTCAGAGAGTATTAAAAAACATCTTCACTGTATGTGTTCATCGCCTAAAACATACATCACATTCTCAGTTTGGAAACCAACCACAGTATTGTCAAAATATAAGTGGCAGAGCTAACGATATGCTCCACATCAGTTATACCTCTCAAGATCATAGTAAGCACCCTCAGAATAGGTACGGCACATCTTACGGGAGCGAAGTAATCTGATTGCATCTTCACAAAATATAGGATACATTGCATGATCCTGGCTGCCAAAACATAAAGGGTGAACACAATGAAAAGCAACACAAAGATGAAATGAGGACAAACCAACATGAAAAGCAAGCAATGTCAGCAACAGAACAAAACACTGGAACAAAACTCAGCTGGAACTTCAGTGAATTTTGCAAAACTACTTTTAAAAATTAAGGTGTATTGGCCTTCAGCTAAGACTACAAGTATCACCTTTAACATGTAACACGGCCATACATGTATGACATTCTGTATATGAAAATCACAGTATTAGCAGATATTTATGTTTGTTGACTTAAATAATTTTATTGACTTTTTAAAAGACATCAGAATGATGTAAATATAGCACCGCCTTCATGGACCACCAATTGTAGACCATTGGCAGTGAAAATATATTTAAGAAGTGAAACATGAAGATTACCCAGTGTTTCTCAACACACTATATTAAGAAAGCTTATGCTGATATTAACTCAAGACTTCTAAGTTTTCTACCACTATACAGAGACTAATGAAAACAGAAGTGGACATGTAGGTACATAGAAGTACATGCATTATCCACACAGAGTCACACAGAGGAAAACATATACCTGGCAT
>VXAK01006507.1:0-11467 GCA_013399435.1 Arenaria interpres | reverse complement strand
GCAGCCCCCCTTCGGCCCCGGCGCCTACCCCGGGGAGGGCGGCCCGGCCGAGCTTAAGCCGGTCCGGCGGTTCATCCCGGACTCGTGGAAGAACTTCTTCAAAGGGAGACGCCGCAACGGCTCCAGCTGGGACAGCACGGCCTCCGACATCAGGTACATCTCCGACGGGGTGGAGTGCTCGCCGCCCTCCTCACCGGCCCCGCCGCAGCCCCGCTCGGTGCCCGGCTCCTACAAGGATCCCTACGGAGGGTCGGGCGGGAGCTACAACTCGCGGAAGGAGGCCGAGGCCATGCTGCCGGAGGACCCCTTCGGGTCACTGGAGCACCGGGCTGCCACCGGGCAGACCTACAGCGAGCGTGTGGAGGCCTACAACCAGCGGTACGCCTACATGAAGTCCTGGGCCGGGCTGCTGAGGATCCTCTGCGTGGTGGAGCTGCTGCTGGGCGCCGCCGTCTTCGCCTGCGTCACGGCCTACGTCCACAAGGACAACGAGTGGTACAACATGTTCGGGTACTCGCAGCCCTACGGCTACGGGGCCGGCAGCGCCTATGGCGGCTACTCCTACAGCGGGCCCAAAACGCCTTTCATCCTGGTGGTGGCGGGAATGGCGTGGATCGTCACCATAGTGCTGCTGGTGCTGGGCATGTCGATGTACTACCGGACCATCCTCCTCGACTCCAACTGGTGGCCCTTGACTGAGTTTGGAATTAACGTGGCCTTGTTCTTCCTCTACATGTCGGCCGCCATAGTGTACGTAAACGACACCAACCGAGGAGGGCTTTGCTACTACCAGTTGTTTAAGACGCCGATAAATGCATCTTTTTGCCGCGTAGAGGGAGGTCAGACAGCAGCAATCATCTTCTTGTTTGTCACGGTGATCATCTATCTAATTAGTGCAGTGGTCTCTCTAAAGTTATGGAGGCATGAAGGAGCTAGGAGGCACCGGGAATTAATGGAGCAGGAGGTAAGTCATTAGTTATCATTTTGTATCTACTGCGTATGGAGTGATGGGGCATTGTGGCCAGTAGGTCCAGAGAGGTGATCCTACCCCTCTACTCCACTCTGGTGAGACGTCACCTGGAGTACTCCGTCCAGCTCTGGAGCCCTCAGCGTTGCAATGGGTCCAGAGGAAGCCACAAAAATCATGAGAAGGGCTGGAGCACCTTTCCTATGAAGACAGGCTGAGAGAGTTGGGTTTGTTCAACCTGGAGAAGAGAAGGCTCTGGGGAGACCTTATAGCAGCCTTCCACTACTTAAAGGGGGCCTACAGCAAAGATGGGGATGAACTTTTTAGTAGGGCCTGTAGAGGTAGGAGAAGGGGTAATGGTTTTAAACTAAAAGCGGGAAGATTCAGACTAGATAGAAGAAAAAAAATTGTTATGATGAGGGAGGTGAAACACTGGCCCCGGTTGCCCAGAGAGGTGGTAGATGCCCCATCCCTGAGGTCATTCAAGGTCAGATATGATGGGGCTCTGAGCAACCTGATCTAGTTGAAGATGTCCCTGCTTATTGAAGGGAGGGTGGACTAGATGACCTTTAATGTTCCCTCCCAACCCAAACTATTCTGAGTTGTAACACCTTTCCATGCTGTAGATGGAAGTCATATCAGGTGTCTTCTCTGCAGCCTTTGAGGGTGAAATTTCACCAGTCTTAACAGTATTTCAGATTGCCAAATGTAAGGTGTTTTTAAGACGTCTGATCCAAATTCTTGGAGGTTTGCTGTTCGGTTTTTTAATTCACTTCGGTAAGGAGCTGGCTCTGTTCTGTTTGTAATACTCAGCTCTCTTCCTGCCTCAGCTGATGAACTACTTCCTGGTGTGTATTTTCCAAACAAAGGAAGAAATGAACAATGTGCTTGTTCAGCTGCTCAGGAGGGTTAGGCTTAAAGCCGCCTCGTGTTTATTCGAAGACTGTGCTTCCAGCGCATTAAGTGCTAGCATAAATGACCATAAGAACATGACTTTTTTTTTTATTATTATTTATTTTCTAGGCAAAACTCCAAGCTAGTTCTTCATGTCTTCTCAGCTTTCCTTATAGGAGCTACCAGAAAATAATAGTAATAACAGAGTTGGCTAGATTTTGGTGTCTCAGATTTCAATTGGCTTCATCTTTTTCCCATCAAGTATCTTGCCTTGCTGCTGGCCGTGCCCTTACTAAAAGCATTCAATGCTCGCCTGGTTAATAATAAACTGTAATGGTGGAGACTTATCACCATCAACTACAGAATTGTGTTACAGAAAGTGTAAAAGCTCCTTCACATGAAAACACCATGAAAAAAAACCTTTAAAAATTAATAAAACTTTATATAGCATAAAGATTAACATATGTGAAGCCTACATAAACCTAATTTAAGGAGAGGTCAGCATTTAGGTGATTTTAGTAGGAGAGAGCGAGTTTCAAGTTGCATTTCCTCTGCATTGTGGCTGCAGTCTGATTTGCAGCCTTTTCATTTAACACTGGTTTCCATTCCGCCATCTTGCATAAAACAGACTCCCCTCCCGAAAAGTTCATTGCAGCTCTTTGACAAAAGTCCTTTAACCACCATTAATATGCCCTGCAAGAATGAGGCGACTGCGACTGCTGGAATTATATAGAAGGTGTTCAGTCACTGTTCCCTGTTACTGTCTATGTTCTTTTATTCCAGTTATTTAACATTTCTAAAGGGAATACTTTTATAATATAGGTTAGGCTCTGGAGAGTGCTGTGCAAAACAGCCACTGGCTGAGCTACCGGTTAGTGCACTGTCGTGTTTTCTAGGCGATGAATTAGGCTGCAGGGTGTCAGCGAGTTAATATGGGCTGGAATGTGAAATAATGAAGGAGACTGGGAAGTGGATGGAGTATTTCCTGCAAGCTGTTCCTTACAGCTGTGTTCTGGGACCTCCTGTTGTTGTTCTGGGGTTCGGGTGGTTTTCGTTCCATTATTCTTAAACAGTCTTTAAATCAGTTGATCTGCAAATATTCTTTATGCTAAATTTCTTCACACCTAAATATAAACGTAATTCTCTGTACAGCATGATTTTGAAAAATTTTTGATTTTAAAAGTCTGTGGTTTTGCATACTATAAAACTTACAGTTCTCTCCATTTTTTTATAGATGAAAACACAGTCCTCTTTTCCAGAAAAGAAGGTAGGGAATAGAAATTTATTTTTCTGTTTTCCAAATGGTATTCCCAAATGGTTGTTCTTTTTCTTGTGACTATTTTGATTGATCTATTTATTTCTTCACTTACTTGGCTTGGAAGAGATCAGGTTTAATTCTGTACCGTTGTCTGGACAACATTGTCCTACCTAGGAGATTCAGAAGAAGCTTGTAAATAAGTTACTGCTAGCTAGGCTAGGTTATAAAATTTACTGTAAAAAGGAAGTCTGATGACTGGCCTCTGTATGTGCTCTTACCCTCTTTTATAAAGTGACAAGTTCTGTAGCATTTATCACAGAATTTGGCAGACATAGCTAGAACAGCAGGTCATCTGATGTGTTGTAGATTCTAGAGACTCTTTCCCCTTGGCTGTTTGCTTCATTTGGAGGAGAACCAGTGGAAGCACAGTGGTTGGTGCTCCTTCACTTGAGCCTGTTCCTGTGTCTCTGAGACTTCTCTGAAGACCTCCTTATCAGTTTTGAAGTATCAGCACTTCTAGTGCTTCTGCCACACAAAGATGCGGTTGCATACTCTATATGCAAAGACTGTACAGGATCTGAACAGCAAATGGTGATGATTCCCAGAGAATTTATGGTGAATTTATTTCAGTCTTAAATGTCGCCTGTTAGATACCTTGAATTTCCTAACACTGTTTTCTCTGTTGCTTTTGTACTGGACGAGCATCTTTTTTTCATGTGTTCCAACAAGACCCACGTGCTTTAGTTTCTGGATCAGGTGATAAATTGTGCAATAGGAAACAAGGGGAAAAGGGGACTCCAGAGTGATTCCTGTCCATTCACAAATTAGATGGAAATCTGAGGAAACTTCCTTAGATTATTTATTAGACATATAAGACAAAACCCACTAAGTATTTGTCTGTCACTGGTACCACTGTTAGGACAAACTGAAGATGGGTACTGTGTGCAAAACAATACTGTTACTCTTTACTAATGTTTTAGTTACAATAAGGGCTGTAAGAAGTATCTATGATTTGCTTCTACTGCTACTCAGTACTGGTATCTCTGTCTTCAAATGAGTTGAGTATTTTGTGGTTTATATATATTGCATTTGAAGTAAAACTGACTCCATTAAGAACTTTTTTTTTTTTCTTTCTTTTAAAACAGTATGAAAGTGATGACAGACCAAGAGAAGACGTCACTTACAGGCAACTTAAATCAATGGAAAGAAAACCAGAACTACTTAATGGTCATATACCTGCAGGCCACATTCCTAAACCTATAGTGATGCCAGACTACTTAGCGTAAGTTACTTAACTTTGATGGACAAACTTATGGAGAATACTTTTCACTCGGCATTTCTCATATGTACACTCAGAGTTTCTCTACCATGCATGTGCCATAGGAACTCATAATTCTGTATTAAGTTAATGTTAAAAATAGAGGGGATGGGGGCTGGTATCAATGGCATAGAACCAGTAATATAAATACAGAATCTTAAATTTAAAAAACCCCACCCAAACCTCAAATGTTAAAGCAGAATGTTAGAATCTAGTAAGTACAATAACTGCCAAAGGAACAGCAGACCACCATGCAGACAATTCAGAAAAAATTAAAATAAATGGGAAATTACTTGTCCTTTTTGTCCCTGAAATTTGACTACTCCTGTACTTTCTAAATGCTAAATCTGTAACATTCTCCCTTTTAAAGGGTAAACCTTTCCGTGGTGAAGTATGAGATCATAAATTAATTTTTATACTATTTGCCACAGAGTAGGGCACAAACTGAAACACAGGGTGTTCCACCTGAATAGTAGGAAAATCTTTTTAACTGTGAAGGTTAGCACAGGTTGCCCAGAGAGGTTATGGAGTCTCCATCCTTGGAGATACTCAAAAGCTGTCTGGACATAGCCCAGGGCAGCCAGCTCTTGGTGGCCATGCTTGAGCAGGGAGGGTGGTCCATATGACCTCCAGGGCGTCCCTTCCAACCTCAACCACTCTGTCATAGAATCATTCAGTGATTCTCTGATTTCAATGCTTTTCATACTTGCAAATTTCAGCAGGTTATGAGATTAGCAAACAATACAGAAATACTATCAAGGTGAAGGTTCCATGTGTTTATTGAACTCCTTTCTCTAAAACTAGTCCTTTAAATTTTATTTTTTTATTTTTCTTAAGGAAATACCCAGCAATTCAAACAAATGAAATGCGAGACCGGTACAAAGCAGTATTCAATGATCAGTTTGCTGAGTACAAAGAACTGTCTGTGGAAGTTCACGCTGTATTAAAAAAGTTTGATGAGCTGGATGCATTGATGAGGCAGCTTCCTCACCATCCTGAAAGCATATATGTAAGTAACTGTGAAATAAGCTCAAAGAAACGAGGTGTGGTATTAGGCAGTGTCTGATTGTCTTTAGCTAGGGCACAATGCCTTGTAATGCTTGCGGTGACTTGGTGGGAGAGAAAGTTTCGCCAAATATGTTATTTCTTGTTTGGTCAAGGATACTAAGTTGCAATTAAGTTGTAGACTTGGGGTGGTTTTTTTTGTTTGGCCTTGTTTTTTGCGTGCTACTAGCTTTCAAGTTTGAGTGAGTTACAGTTAATGTACTTACACTATTTCCCAGGCACTAGAACTAAAATGTTCCAACTATATTTGATTGATCAATGAGAATTTTACTTTTGACAAGTATTTTGTAGAATTTACATGAAGATATGGAGCCCACTCAAAGTGTTTAAAAATGTGTGGTCTTTCTCATTAGGAACAGGAAAGGATATCAAAAGTTCTGCAAGAATACAAGAAGAAGAAAAATGTGAGTGTTTTCAGCTTTACGTTGTTAGTGAATCTAATGAATTTCAAAGTGAGTGTAAATAACCAACATGTCTGATGCTAGGTGCGATTCACTATCTCAGGTTATCTTTAACTACTACAAAGCTTTGTGTATTTTGTCTTTGAAAACTTTGGCAAAGTTAGGAAATAGCCCACTCCACTCACGCCAACAATCTGTTTTGGGAATAATAAGTCCATTAGCCAGATGTGGGGAGAAAAACCCCAACAGTTAAGATTTTCATCTTCTGAGACTATGTCTCATCTCAGCGTTCTGTATTCAGTAGACTGGTTATTTTGGGGGATCCAGTTCATGTATATTCACTGACTGACACAGCCAACAGATAAGTTAACAACAGAAAACAGTTTCACCTTGAAAAGAAGTTTTGTGTTTTCTTTGTGGCATGGAACTTAGACTCATAGAAAGTAATTTTCAGTGTAATCCAAGAGGTTTCACTTTGTAATTTTTAAATGTGGGTGGTAAATGTGTTCCATTAAAAATATAATACATTACAAATACTTTTTTTTTTTTCCCCATGGAATTCAAATATTTTGTCCATGTTAGTTAAACTTCATTGATTTTTTGGGGGAGGGATTTATTAGCTATACCACAACACACCTATAAAATCCAAATGATGTAGTAAGATGTCATTTATATTTGCAGTTTTCTGTTTAAAAGCTGCTCTGTTATACTAAGTAACTACAGCACATGAAAGCAGAACCTCTTTTCCAGCCTTTTATAAAGAAAGGGGAAGCAGGAAGTAAGAAATTGTGACCAGGGAAAAAGAGTGTGATTGTGCAGAATATTTATATACTGTCCTTAATCAAAAACGTAACTGATAATGTGCTATTCTTGGAAGAGTCTGAAAGTGTAATATATTAATGTAAAGGTTTTTGTATTTTTGGCAGGATCCTGCATTTCTGGAGAAAAAGGAGCGTTGTGAATACCTGAAGAATAAGCTTTCTCACATAAAACAACGAATTCAGGACTATGATAAAGTTATGAATTGGAATGTAGAAACTTAGCTGTACCTTCACTTTGTGCGTACTATTCTATTTTTTAAATTGAGATGCATATTTTAAACTATTTATTTACTCTTGGAACAGTACAAGTATGGGGATTACCTAATCACTTTGTCACTTATTTAGATGTACATTACTAGTAGGTTTTATACGCAGATCCAATTTTAAATCAATGTAACGAAGTTACCAGCCAAGTTTAGAAAACCTGTGCTAACATACTGCTTTTATTAGACGTACACAGCCTGGCCTCTTAAAGATGCTTACTTTCTTTGAAAATACTGTATTTGCAAACTTGCAGAGCCCACTGGAGAAAGCATTTCTAAATACCATGTCAAAAGTTTGCACAGCAGTCCCATTAACAATTTCAGATTTCATTTACAGGTGATACCTTAATGATACCAGAAAGAGTTGGGCTGTTCTTTCTGGGTGTAGTTTGTTGGTATGCTTAATGATACTGAATAATTTTGGCAAACTGAAAATTAGTTTAATAAGATTTTTTGTATTGTATTTCCAAATGCTCTGCTGTATGTCAGAAATTGGCTGGAATTTCACCCAACAAGAGAAGCAAAATAACTTCCTATTTAAGCAACCACAGTAACGGGGGGTGGTGGGTAGTTTTTATTGGGGTTTTGTTGTTGGGGGAATTAAAAAAAAAAAAAAATCCTATCTCTAGAGGTGATACACAAAATTTATACATGGCCTTTAAGGAACAGAGGTACAGGATGAGACTCACATTATGTTCTGTGAGTGTTGCAATAGTCCAGTATGCTCAGCATACCTTTTCTGGGTCATCTTGGTAGAAGTCCATGGTTTTAAAGGCAAAACACTTTATTCTTCATCAGCAAGTAACAGGACGTTTTGTCTAGGCGGCAGTTGTTTGTGAACTTGGCATTCAGAGAGTAAACAGAGCAAAATTAATTCTCATTCAGAGTGTAAATTATTAATATCCTTTATAAGGCCAGGTAAAATGTTTTAATAGACATGCTTTCCAGAGCATATTAGTATACATTTTTTATATTTTATCATGGGGATAAGTTTGTATATGCAAATGTTTTCATAAGCCAGTAAATTTTCTCTTTGTATCCTTTTTCACATCTTTGTTTACTTTTTTACCTACTAAAATTGTTAGAAGCGTTAATAGGTTCTTTGTATAGTTTTCTACAACTGCAATTTGTTCTGAAATATATTTTAATCTGGAAAAAAAAAAAACACACCAGCACTGTAGCCATGTTATTCTATTGCTTATACAGGCAATTTGTTAGAAAAATATGCCCTGATTAAGGTTATTTCAAATCTTTATTAGGAATCATTTTTTCTTTAAAAGAAAGTTTTCAACTTTTGCCATAATTAAAGGCAAAACACCAGGAAAGCTGTTTCCAGTTTAGAACAGTGATGATAATACCCTCTCTGTTCTTCAGTACTGGAAATGCATTAATATACCTCACTCTGGCAGTTATATCATGTCTGATTTTTGAGCCCTTATCATTCATGCTGCAATCCTGATGGCTACAAACCTACTTTGATATTTACAAAGTCGACATTCCAATTTTATCAGCCACTTAACTCCAAGAGTTTTAGTGGATGAAGTAAGTAATACAAGGCATCATGGGAACACCAAAAGAATTTGAAAACTTGGCACCTTTTCATTTGAAAGCCTTCAGTCTCATCTACCTGGAAGGTGTCTCAATATTTTCGTCAGTCTGAAATCAGATGACAGTCAGTGCTATCTGTGTCTCTCTGGTTCAGGTTTCTATTCTTTTCAAAGAAGAGGAAACCTCTCTACCTTATAAAGGAGCTGGGCCAACTATTTTATACTTACTGTGCTGTATCCTTGTTAAACTTTTCTTTGTAGGAGGGGTCCTTGTCCAAATCCCTGCAATCTAAATGACCTCTCACTGTATGCCCAGGTTTCTTTTTTTTTCTCAGTGGGAGTTCTGGGCATGGCATTGGTACCAGGAGAAGAAGATTAATCCAAGTTTAAGGATCAACGGATGTTTATATAGTGCTAAAAAGAAGCTGACTGATGTTTTCTTTGGAAGATTTACAGTCTGCACCCTTAATAGGTCTTCCTCCTGTAGGACACTGAGGCCCAGCTGCAGGCTGCCTTTGACAGTGGTCTGAGTTTCAGTCTGTGAGAAACTGGCTCCTGACCCCTCAGAGAATGCCTTCATTGCCTCTGTAGAACTACCCTTCTCCTCCTTCCCTATAAAGTTTCCAACAAAGGGGTTGGGAAAAGGGGACACTGTGCTGTGGCTGGAAGGAGGAAGTAAACCAAGTGGTGACAGCTGTGTGTGGATCTTCCTCATTTCCCAGCAAGGTGCCACAGCTG
Organism: Arenaria interpres; assembly: GCA_013399435.1. NCBI lineage: Eukaryota > Metazoa > Chordata > Aves > Charadriiformes > Scolopacidae > Arenaria > Arenaria interpres. Next base: position 2,195 of record VXAK01006507.1, on the reverse strand, counting down.
TGGCTGAATGGATTTTCCAAAAGCTGGGGAGAGAAGATAGGTAGGAATATGGAATACTACCTTCTGCCAGCCTTTTGGGTTTTAAAGAGGATTAGTGCAGTGGGGTGTGCTGAGCATTGAGCCGCAGGAGACGGCATTTACCTTCACGATTTAGGAAGTCCAGTAGGACATGTTGCAACCATTACAGTAAATTAGTTGCTCAGTCCTGGATCCGTTACGGGCCTCAGCGCTGCTCAGCAGGCACTTCTGGTGCATACAACGGGTGAGCTGGTTTTGCTCTAACCTACCAATAAAGAACTGAAAATAGACTTGTCAACAGTGCCCTGAACAAGCCAAAGAAAAAATGCTAGTCTAAGGAACATTTTTCTCTCTCAGATAAAGTGAGATGAATGAAGTAAAAATTAATGGCTGGGAGCTGAAGCCAGTCAAATGCCACAGAGAAATCAGGAGGAAATTGAGTGAGAATTAGTTACAATCAGAACTATCAGGGAAAAGGGGTCTCTTTATATCCTTATAGAATAGAAGGTTATACTTCAGGCAAAACCACCTCGGTCTCTCTATGCAGTCTTTCTAGTTCAGCTCTCATTCTGTGTTGTTGCGTGTACGTGTAAAGAGTCTGCTCTGTGGTCTTACTCGTGTGACTGGGTTTTTGCAGAAGCTAGTCAACATATATTTCAATCTTAAAAAGTAATATTGCCCCATCAATGGGCACACAGCGTCCACTTTCAATTACAGCCTTTCCTCAGACACTCGGTGTATATAACAAGAACTTTTATCCTTCAGTCTTCCTCTTAGAAAACGCCCACCTGGCTCCACAGATCTACAAAGGGAAATGTCCAAGAGACTTACAGTTTCCAGGAATATAACAGTTTTCAAACTAGACTTGAATAAATCAATAGAAGGGCTTTTTTTTTTTTTTGTCTTGATAAACAGCTGGATATCCGTGATCAAGATAACTGTGGAAACATCTGCATACTCTTTACTGATGTGTACATTTTTGCAGGGAACGTACACAGCACCTAACAAATGTAACCAAAAGTTTGCATTGCGTGGTAGGGTGGACTAGCTTTCATGACAGTGTATCAACTCAAAATACTCAGAGCAATGAAAATCTAATTGATTGGAAATTGTAGAAGAAGCTATCTGATATTTAGTTTATTAATCTCAAAATTCTGGTGGGATTTGAAGCATTTGGACAATAATAATGTACAAAATGATTGTATATCCTGCATTCCTGTTTGGCATTGAAATTCTTGGCCTTGACAATAAAAAATATTCCTGTTCTGAAAGAAGTCTCATTTCTCTCTTCCATTAAAATTGTCAGCTTGCAGACGTTTTTCCATTTCTACATTTTATAAATTGGACTTTGTAATTTCTGAAGAAAGGATGTCACGTGATCTAATGGGAGTTCATCAAACTACAGCTTTATATTCAGTTCCCAGAAGCACATCTTGAGCTCTTATACTAAAGAAGTCCTCTTTTTCTATCTTCGGCAGTTTTCATTACTTTCCTTCAAGATATCTTGGATTTTTCCCAGGTATGGTGTAATCGAAATCTAACTCATTTCTCTTCTTGTCCTGGTTCAAGGTAAGACAGAAATAATTTTCTTTTCAGTGGTTTTACTTTTCAGTGAAGTCTGTTCTAACTGACTGAAATTAATGGCATATTTTTCAGACAGTGTCTGCTAGTAGAGCGGCAAGGCCTGATGTTTGCAGTGAACACCAAGGAATGGTATGCAGAGAGGATCTTGCTTATGCTTATTGCTGTAACGACCAAGGTCAGGTCACTTTGTTATGTGCCCCGCTGGAAGGTCAGAAGCATAAAAGCGTAGAGGAGTCCCACCTGCAGGGAAGAGCAGACAGGACAGGTGACCCAAAACAGGATATTCCATCCCATCCACACTGAGCTCGGTGTAAAAGCTGAGGGATCAAAGGGTCAGCATCTTTCTTCAACGACCAATGTCCAAGGAGGATTCTGTCTGTTCATCTGCCTTTGATCCCGATCCATGTGTTTCTGTCTCCAGATCCAGAAACCAGTTCCCACCCGTTGCTGTCTGGGCCTTCCCCAGTTCTTGCTGGTGATGTCATCCTGGGACTTCGATACTTGTTTTGTGTGTGTTGTATGCATTTCATTATTTTATTATGATTATCTTTTCATATTATTATTTTTATTTTAATATTTCATTAGTTTAGTTT
>VXAK01006506.1:38507-73989 GCA_013399435.1 Arenaria interpres | reverse complement strand
TCTCCAGTAGTTCCCTGTCTCTCTTGAACTGGGGAGCCCAGAAGTGGATGTGGTATTCCAGCTGTGGCCTCACCAGTGCAGAGTAGAGGTAGGAAGAGGAACCTGTGTGCAGGGATGACATCTCCAAAGTCCCAGCTGGGTGTTAGGCTTGTCTCCCTTCTTCCCCCCCCCCCCNTGCCTCTTTCCCCCCCCCCCCCCCCCCCCTTATTTTAATAAAGGTAAGGAACTCACAGGTGTGTTGATGCTTAATTTGCTAATGTTTGGAGGCTGCTGCAGAAATGTGAATTACTATTCAGTAGCTAATCAAATCTTGCTCTGCTCTGAGGCATGGAAACTAATGAAATACCAACAAATGTGAAGGTGAAAAAACTGATAGTGCAGCGTGAGTTCCCTGAGTTCACGCTTCCCGTTTCTTTCTGCTGCTTCCACTGTGTCAGATGTTCAGAAGTGTCACCGTGACCGAGGACCAGGTAGAGAGCTTATCTGAGGCACCAGCCTGCTGCTAAGGAGGAAAGCATAGTGGTTTGGAGTATGGAGAGGTACGACATCTGTTCGTAACCTTTGTCACAAGTGGAACAGATTACAAAATGACAAAAACTGATTCTTTGCCAATCGGCATGTGCTCAATTTGGTATTGCACAAAGCACACCAAATAGATTTAATACAAATGTTCCCTCAGAAAGATCACCTTGATTTAATTTTTTTTTTTTTCAGATGCGTAACGTAGAAATGGTCTGAGGGTCTCTGTTCTTTAAAGACTAAGTGCTATATTTCTAGCTCTTGGCAGACATTGTCCACAAGTACTTCATGTTCCATTGGGCTTATGCCAAATTTAATGTACTGTGTGTACTGAAAGCATCAAAACCAGACTTACTTTAATTTTAGATTTTACAGCTACCATTATTGATTTTTCTTAGAGCTGTTCCATCCAATCTGCTATCGTTTTCATTTCTTTTCCCTGCAGGAATTTGGAGAAGGCTCTTGACAGTCTTTATTTGTGTGACTGGGGACTGTTTATGTGAGTGAGAGCTGTAGATCAGACATCTCTGCAATGGCCAAACTCTCCATTTATAGAAGCTAAATCAGCACACTGTCTTTAATGCTGACTGGTGTGCTGTGACTAAGGGTAGTGTTATGAACGGAGTTCATCAACTGTCTTTCAAGAAACTTGAGTTTTATAAAAACCTGAGATGGGAAAGGACTGTTGCAGTCAGTTAAACATACCGAAAATTGTGAACTTTCATTTTGCAGTGCTGGTATCATGTACGAATAGGAGTATGCCCATAAGACCTTGGACTCTGAAGAAACAAAAAAGGGAAGGGGTAGGGGAGAGAAACAGAGCACAAGGAGGAGTTATGGTAGGTAGACAAAGAGAGGAAGGAAATAACTGAGGGGAGGACTAAGGTGAAGTACAAAACAGCCAACCACCATGGGCTGGAGCACTCGTAACGCTACAGTCCTCAGGTCTGCTGATCCCTGCCTGACAGCTGTGTCTGCTGGCCTCGTATTTTGGCTGTTCATCTTTTATTTTCAACCCTTGGGGCCAAGTAGCTGTGCATAACCGTGGCTTCTGGCCAGGTGGCTCATAGCCCTCAGAGTGGAGCAGGATTCCCTTCCATTGTGTGGAGAGCATGGCGCTCAGCGGAGCCTGGCTTTTCCCCCTCCGCCTCTTTTACTCCTTCTGCTGAGCCTCCTTTTATTAAATTACAGTCTGGTTTGGTTTCTGCTTTGCAACTTTACTTTCTGCTAGTGTTGCTGGAGTGAAGTTGCTCAGCTCTTTGAAGATGTGCTTCCAAGTGGGGAAGAGAAGTGTCTTTTGGTACACAGAGACTTAAAATCCCAAGGAGTTCTACGCTCCCTATTAATAGTCATTAATTGTAATTGAGATACATGGGAATTCCTAGTTAGTCTTTGTTGTAGGCTTACCCAGGGCACTCAACTGTTATGCCAAAGGGTTGAGCGTGGTTTTTATGTCTAACTTCAGTTGTCCTGTCCTCGGACATAGCCTATAGTTCAGATTTCACTCCATCTTAAGCATGGTGATTAGTCTTTGGAAGCACCGCTTAAGCTTTGACAATCTTCAGATGCTATCCCCCAGTTTTCAGAGGCTGTGTATTTTCTGTCCTCCTCCTTGCAACTTAGCAGAGGTGCTGGAGCCTCTGCTGTGGCCTCTTCAATTTCTGCAGTTTAACTTGGCCAAGCAGTGCTAGAAGATGCTTTTCCAGCACGTGGAATTTGGTCGTTCCAAATGACCAGTGTGGAAGAACTATTGGTTTTCGCAACTGGACCCTAAGATGTGTTAATGTTTGTATACCCTGAGTTTTATTATGGCAACTGGTTATGGAAATAACTTGTATTAATGTTGGCGGATAAACTGGGCCTTGTTTTTGCCTCCCAAATGTATCTTGGTAATTTTTATCTTGGTATCGTCCTCGCAAGAGGAACTGGTGCTACATCTTGGTGCAGAACCGAGTGGGCTAATGGTGCTTGTCTTCCTTTTCTCTCTTGAGAAAAGCCCTGCACCCCCAAGCACAGCAAAAACTGTAATAAAAAAAACTTGTCATACGGAGAAATGTACAGGAAGTGACTAAATCTGGTGAAGACAGAATAAAGGGCTGTTGTAAGTCTGCTTTTGTAACTGAGAACTTGAAATTTTTATTTATTGCTGTTACTGTGATTGTTTTCAAGCTTAATTTTCAAACATCCTTAATATAAGCTTAGTATTAACTCAGTATGCATGTTAATAAGATTATTGCTGTACTAAGCTGTCTTTTGCTGATGAATGTAGCTTTTGTTACCTAAAGGAACAAAACAAGTTGAATAGAAGAGTACAAAGAAAACAAAAATTAGCTCCAAAGTTAAAAATAGGAGTCGTTATGTTCCCTTGGTTTTCATGATTAAACACAGCTTTTAAGTGCTGCTGAGGAACAAACTCTATTTCTTCTCATCTCACTATTAATTAGTCCATGCATTTAAAAAAAAAAAAACAAAACACAAGCATAACTTTGCTCTTAGTTGGGAAATGAACACCAAAGTGCGCTGCACGAAAGATGGGCCCAGCTCTCTGTTCCTCTCCTCTGCCCAGGTGCCCGCGTGGATTTAAAAAAAAAAAATTGAGGACCGGATCAGGGAGTGAATCTGTGGACGCCGTGGTTGTGCAAAAAAGGAAAAAAAAAAAACCAAACAAAAAAAAAAAACCCCCAACAACCCCTTACGTCATCTAAATGCAGGGCAGCAGGCGGGACCGCTGCGTTTGCAGGCAGCGGTATTCCATGCTGCCTTAAAATTGTGTGACCACGGAACGCGCGCTGTGAAAGTGGTAACGACTAAGTGTGGGCATTCCTGCGGGTGGTGAGAATAGGCGATAAATAATGGTTCTGCCACGGCAGCGCTTCCGTCTTTGCGTGCAAAGCTCACGCCTCTGCCCTCGTGGCTCGGTTTGGGAATGAATTATTAATCTGTTTTGGGAGGGAACTCTGGAGATCCATCTGGTCCAGCTCACCCTACTCGAGGTAGTTTGAAGTTAAAGCCAGCTCTCTCATCCCTTTTATTTTGCGTGGTCTTGAAATAGCATCCGGGGAAGGTGACTCCCGGCAATGCTTGTCTAGTGCCTATCTCCAACTGTCAGTCTTACGTAAATGTAAAACTTAGACTTATCCTAGGTAATTCCAGAACATGTTTTTAAGTTTCAGTAAATCTGGAGAGTGCTGAAACCAACTGACTGGTAGCTAAATTCTTTGAATAATTTTGAACAACTGAATTCTTGAGTTGCTCTGCGCCGGGAGTACTGGTTGGACACGAGTATATGCTGTATTCAAAGATGTGTTATCTGTGGTTTTCTCCAAATGCTTTTATTCCAGTAGACACTGAACCAACATTGATAGACCTCTAGGAAACCATTCTTGACAGGGGCTGTGGGCAGCAGGTAGGCTTCCCAGCTCTGCCTCTCCCAGCTGATGGTTTTCAATTGGTGATGCTAGCCCTTTGGTGCTAATGTGGATGGGGCTTAACCATATGGTCTCGCTCTCGCTTTCTCTCACAGCGTTGAAAAATGTTGTCCCGTCTGCACTAGCAGCTAACTGATCTCAACCCATTGTTGACAGCCACCATCATCAACAGGTCCTTTTCCCTCTGCCAGCCTGGCTTTTGATTATGTATCGTAAATCCAAGTGGAAGTGCGGTTACAATCTCGCGGTTCTTGGACACGGTGAGTTTACTTCTACACAGTTGCTCTAAGAGAACGAACTTTTCTCCTTGCACCTGAACTTCTCTGTCTGAAAAATGTAAGGGGAAAAATTCAGTTACTGCTTCTAGAATTCCCTCAAAACACACCTTTCATTTACCTCTAAGATTTTGAATGAGATTAGTTGCAAGAAGTCCAAGTGCAGAACAATGCAAACCATTAGTATTCTCTTGCTTTACTGTCCATAATGGTATTTGTTCTCTAAACTTTTAATTTTTTTCAAGTGAGAGAGTGCTTTAAGTTGTTCATTGGACAGCATCTCACTAAAGGAGCTACCCCCATCTTTTATAAAACTGCAGATTGCATTGGAGAGGTGGCTGCTAAGCTGTACCAAACTACACTTTGGCATGCCCTCGTGTTGGATTTCTACTGAAGGTTGTTTCTTGAGGCTCCGAGCTGAAATAATATTTGCTGCCTGCTGCGAGTGATGCTTTCTCCCCCTCATCTCCCCGCTCGGTGCACGCACATGGCCTTCCTTTCCCAGGTCCAAGTTGTGCAGCCTCGCACCCTTCTTGGCTCCAGACCTGCTGACCAGAGTTTGTCCCCGCGCTGACTTTTCTCACTACACCTAAGAGAAACAAATTTTTAATAACGGCTGTTTTCAAAGAGGTTCAGGGAGCTGTCTCTTAAGTTTTGTCGTTAGGCTGACTATATACCCTTCTGATGTGATGGGCTGAAAATTCTCGCGTTGCTTTCTGTAGCTTTGTCTGTGAATATATCTGTATTTTTTTCTTTTTCCTGAGCCCTCTGGTTTGAGGACAACAGCTGCACCAAAGTAACGATGTGGTGTTGTGAGAAGATCAACTTTTCCTTGCTTGGACCAGTTTTCATACCAAGTTAATGCTAGTGGAGTTAAAAGTACAGCCTCAAGTACAATGGACGTGATTAATAGTGAGAAGACTTTTGGCATTATGACTTTGAAAATGTTTACAGGTTTATTTTGCATCTTGGGGGATTGGAGCAAATAGGCATGAGATGCTAATCATAATAATGTTTTTCATGATCAAAGATATCAGTACTTCAATGGCTGCTATTTTTGTTTAAACTGCCAAGGTCCTAAAACTGGTTATGAGCAGTCAGTATTGGTGGTTAACATTCCCAAAACATTTTAAGTATAGAAAACTCTACTTCATTATTTATTTCACATGAGTTTGCCGACTTGGATTCATGCTGTATATTTCCTTTATTTTCTGATCAGCTCTATATTCTGTTGCGGCCTCGGGTTTTCTGTGAAGTTTCTATCGTGAGTGGATTTTTACTTCAAAAGTACTTAACTCTGCGTTTCAAGGTGAAGCTCAACAGATAGTACAGTATGGTCCGAAGCTGTAATAGCAGCGTAGCTGTTAGAGCTTTGTTTTATCGATTTTTAGAGTCTCATCTGTTAGGAAGAACTTTCTACCTAATGAAACATGGTGGGTTAGAGAGGAACGACCGTGTTCAAGTACTTGTGTATGAGCCAAAATGCTTGCAACAAACTCCCCTTAAAAGAGTGTCGTTCCCGAAGAGCTGTGGAACACAGTTGAAGCTGGTGGCTTGAGAAGCTGGAAGGTTTCTGGCATGTGAGCGTTTCATCTCTTCAGACAACCAGTACGCAACTTAAATACTATAACTGACAGTGAACATCGTCTCTGACGGCACTGTAATTATTCTGAATGTCTGGGGCTTATCCAAAAATCAGAGTGGTGAATGAAATTACACGTCCAGCCCAGCTCTGCTCTAGTAGAGTCTTGCTCGGGTAGGGTGATAGCGATCTTGCTTACGCTGGTTAATTCAGTTGGCTTCAATGCAGTTGAATCCTTACTTGCACCTGTGTAATGAGGCTCAGGTATCAGGTTTGGTGAGGTGATCTGGTAGATGAGCAAAAAAAGAACATGGACTTTAGTTTTTCCTTGCTAAGTATGCTTTTACTTTGGTTTTTTTTGCACGGCGTGCCTAGAAACAAAGCCCTACTGCTCAGTACAATTGGTCATCTGTTAAACAGATGAGCTACAAGCCTCAGTTTTTATTTTTTTGAAACATTGTGAAGGCTTAATATAATAATAAAAAGAGAGAGAGAACTCAGTCTGTTGCTACATTACTGCGCCAGGAAATAATCCTTCCTCCCTGACCAGTTCCTTAACTGTTCCAGCCATGGTATGATGTAGTTTTATTAACAATGGCTTTATTTAGATTATCCTTTTAACTAATGGTTTTGGCACGCTTTAAAAAGACACTTAAGGAAAAGGATCTTGTTGCAGTATTCCACTCTGGGCTAAACTTACAGGCTGCAAGTGTGTAAATATATCTATATTTTAAATTTAATTACAGATTCTTCATTCGTACCTCAGTAAAAACCATCTCTGGAGCAGGTTGAGTTTGCAAGCAGCAATCCAAAAGGCTGAAGTTTTGCTAAAGGATGTAGTCTTCTGTAAGCTGGAGCTGGTTTAGATTACTCTCTGCATTTCTGGTTGGAAAGAGATTTCACGTTGCTTCTGATTAACAAAGAAGCTTTTCTTGTGATCTTGGATTTCAATTGGGTGCTGCTTCACTGGGAATTTTGATTGTAGTATTTCAGTGCCCCTTTGTTTTAGGTCCTCTGCCATTTTTGCTTAACTTTGTATTCTGGACCTTTATTTTTTGCAGGTAAAGACAAGTCTTGCTGCTTCAGTGTATACAACTATAGTGCTGTTGCTTTGGGGAGAGGGGTTGCAGCCTTTCTTTTTCTCTTTAACCAATTTTTACTTTTTAGGTAGGCTGCTATATCTAAAGTTAAGGAATAAGCCCCATGCTATAACTTTTGGGAAACCCAGACATTTAAATCTGTAAATAAAAAAAATTAGTAACACGTGAGGATATTGCGATTGCATTAACCTTTTCGTTGTGCTGAGTGACTTGAAAAGACAGGTCTAGATAGAAAAAGGAGCCCAGTAATTCCTAAACTTGCATCTCTTAATGTTAGACTCGGTCCTGTTCTTAGAAGGAGGACCAAGGACAAGTACAAACCCAGTGATTCCGAGTTGGAATTTTTCAAATCCCAGTCCACTAAATAGGAGCAGTAAAAAAAAAAGCTCTCTCCAGCAAAACTGGGAAGGTGCAGTTATTCCCAGGAGTGGTGCTCAGCAATAATCCACGGTTCTCGTCAGGCCAGTTTCAAGACTGAAGCTTTGCGTAAACAGTTGCACTCCTGCACTTTGGCTATGATGTTTGTGTCCTTCTCTTAAGTATTTTTTTTAACTGGATAATTCTTTCTTTGTTTCTCGTTTCTAATACGACAAAAGCACCTATAACTTTGATAGATTTTTAAATACGATGACAATTATATGTAGCTGTATATCTGCTGACATTGATTTTTTTTTTAAAGTGAAAACTTTCTTTAGAAGACAGCTTTTTTGTATTTGCTTGTTTTTATTGGGGTTTTTATTTGGTTTTTGGGGGTTTAGGTGGGGGGGGGGGTCTGCAATTAAAATGAAGTGCTTCTGTTTTAACCAGGAGAAAAGGTTTCAGTCAGCTTGGAAGTTGTTACTAAAATTAAGATGCTTCACCTCAGAAACCAATAAAATTGTTGGAGCTGATACACTCGCGACTCTGTTGGTTTGATAGTGCTCTGTAGTGTTGGTAGCATTTGAGTTGTTTGGTGCCGCTGATCTCCCATCTTTCTGTCCCAGCAGTCGTGTTTACAGACAAGGAATAAGTGCTATAAAAGAGGGGCTAGAGGAGGGCGAGCTTGTGACAACGCTGTATTTATTTGTCTAGTTCAGAGTTTATTTTGGGGACACACACTTTCATCAGAGAAATGCCAGAAATACAGAATGACTTCGGAGTTTTTAAAAGAGGGTTTTTCTTGAAGTCCAACAGTGGCTGCAAAGCCGGAGAGGAGATTATTTATTTTTTTTTTTCTCTTCCCTTTCTGTTTAGAGAAGATATATTACTTCTACAGCCGGTCTTGAGGTTGCTGTAGTGAGACTGAGCACCCTTGAAAACTGGTTTTGGAAATTCTAAAGGCAAAAGCCTGCGGAGTTACGTGGAGGCAATACACGGTGCTAAGGCGGCAGCTTGCCCATTAGTTGTCTCGAGCTCATAGCCTTTCTCCCACTTGCCCGACTTGTTCTGGTCGGTTAATGGCTAATGGGCTGCGCTGACTTTGCCGTACGGGTAGTTCCTTAGTACTTAGTGTGTCTGGTTTGTAGTTAATTGCTTGAATGGGCTTGCTTAAATGTTTTTCTCTACTTCAAATTCGCTTTGGTCCAGGGGCTTGAATGCGGTCGGGCATCTCTGCTGAGTCTGGGTAGTAAGTCCTTAAGGTGTGCCAGCTCGGTTGCCGGTGACTGTTCATACCCTCTGCTTGCTGCCTGGTGGTGTTCTGCTCTGCAAGCAGATGACATGAGAAATCAGAGAGTGGTCAGGGTTGGAAGGGACCTCTGGCGATCATCTCCTCCAACCCCCTGCCAGAGCAGGGTCACCCAGAGCAGGTTGGACAGGAACGTGTCCAGGTGGGGTTTGAATGTCTCCAGAGAAGGAAACTCCATCATCTCCCTGGGCAACCTCTTCCAGGGCTCTGCCACCCTCACAGGAAAGAAGTTCCTCCTCATGTTCCAAAGTCCTTGGGCAGGAGGATAACTAATGACAAGCACTAAGTTGAACGTGAGCGGGACTTCTACAAACCTTTCTGTGAACGAGGCACTGCGCTGCTCACTATGAGCTCCTCTTAGTCAGTCATTTGGAGAAATGTTCATAAACAATGTCAGTCCTGAGAAGGCCAAGCTACCCCTTAAAAACCTGCAGAGATTGCTTCCGAAGAGCCAGATTTCCTGGAATGAATCACTCTGCACTGAGCAGCTGACTAAAAAAGGGCAAGTGAAGCAGCTCCTCTGTACTAGATTATTACTGTTAAGTTTGCTATACTAGAAAAACAGGACTTAAGGTTTCCGAGGTACTCAGAGATACACTTGAAGATACTCTCGTATCTGGAGTGTCTGGTGTGGGTTAAAGTGGAGGCTTCTCTCCACCTCTTTCTCAAGAGGCAGCAAGGAAGAAGTCTGTATTATATTAACCAGTCGCTTTGGTTAATAAACAAACGCATGCTGTAAATCATGTGAATTTGATTTCAAAACTGTGTAAAGTACTACTGTGTTCTGAATCATCTGGTACTGTTTATAAATTACTCAGTAGTGGTGCTGTTAAAAATGCCACTTGTTGTGGCTCTGTGCTCTCTTCCGTGTATTTGCCCAACAGTGTTTCCTATTTCCTGAGTGGAAAACCTTCTTCTTTGAGAGAAAATGATTAGTTTCTTTACTGCTGAAAGCCTGCCTCTCAGTGCTTACAGGTACCCAGTGCAGAGCCCAAGGTAATGGCTAAAGTGAGTACGTGAGTCTTAAGATACTTTTGCATTTATCTTTGCAGGTCAGAAATGCCAGAAATGGGAAAGAGACATAGATTTTCTTTCATGCTTGTGTTAATTCAAATCCAGTCCAATCTGTAACTGGTTTGGAGGCTTGTTCAGGTAACTTGGAAATACAAGCTAGCGTCCCCAGAGAATCAGTGTCCCAACCAGGGTACAGCTTTAAGCATGTGGGTTTTTTTCAGAAGAAAAAAGTATCGAGCTATTTTGCTTGAGAATATTACGTGGGAAATACGTGAATTTGCAATGGATGATGAGAAATACACTGAACTTGTGTCCCCAAACCTAAATTTTATGAATTTTACTGACTTGTACCGATTTGATTTCTAGGCCAAATCTTGATAGTTTGAGTCCAGACAGAGTTCTGTTGAGTTTGGATCAAGGAGGACCATAATTTTTTCATCTTCAGGAGCACTTTCCTCACTGATGCAATTACTAAGAGTCAAATTGCTGTCTGGCTAATGTAATTTCGTTCGGGTTAGTGATGTGACTTAACATTATCGAAAAAGCAAGGGCAGTCCATGAAACTACTGGCTGAACGTGTTAATGCTCTCTAGCAATGGGGACACGCTTTGGCCATTGCTGGAAGAGCTTTGGCTGGATGCTGACCATCCGCATCCCTGTGCTCTACCAATTTGAAGTCAACTTTTGTCTTCACATGCTAGTTTTTTGTCCGATTTTTCTTTCCTTGGTGACATACTCTGAGAGGATAAAAAGCCATACAGATTCTGCAGAGTGTGGTTATTTAAAAAAAAAAAGCAAAAAACATGCCACTATCTCGGTACAAAAATACTTGGTGTTTTTCAAAAATGTATCACCAACACGCTTGAAAATGTTTCTCCATCAGAGTTCTTTTGGTTGTAGCTGAAGACTACACCGTCTTAAAGTTGCCATGTTTGGCCAGATACCTTCTCATATTTGAAGGTAACGTTTTTGTGTGTACATAGCAAACTGAAAACTTGAAACTAGTGACACCTTGAAAACTTCCAACTCCAAGTCAAATGTTAAACATAATGATTTCCTTAGCTCCGTAGGGTCAGACCAAAGTCCCTTGGGTCTCTCCAGTAGTACAGCTCCATCTCCCTGCTTGAGGTATTCTATTGTTGGCTTTTTTTTTTGGTGAGAATATATTTGACACAATAATGCCAATAATGTTGTATGTTACAACAGCCAAAAGTACTCACCAGCTTGCACCTTGTACCTGGCAATAAAAGACTGGATTTCTTTCTCAACGAAGGAATAAAATTCAAGGATGGCATCCCTAGCACTGAATTCCTACTGCTCTTTGAGAATGACCTTTTTGTTGTCAGGTGTTAGTGCCCACATAGAGGTAAAGGAAAAGTGCGACTGCCTGTTTATTTTTATAAGCAGCAAACCTCTTATCCAAATTGGATTAGAAGTGTAGGAAGTAAAGTATTGCTCCTCTCTAGATGTGCTACATCATGCACTGCCCGTGGGATCATAAAGGGTATAATTGAATAGCATGGGATTATTTTTTTATTCTGATTGGTAGCAAACTAGGAACAGGTAAGTGAGGAGGTGGAGGAGATATTTGAACTTTGTCCTGTTTGAATTGCTGGCCGTAAGAGGTGATTAACATGGAAGCTTATGCATGCAAAAAGTTAGTTTGTGTTTATGTATAAATGCAAGTTGTATTAGCCTAAAACCTAGTTAACTTTATCATTAAGAGAGAGCTTTTGATGTATTTGGAGAGATATTAATGTATCTCCATTAGAAATCTATTGCAGAGGCAAAGTAATGAATTCTTGTTCTCCTTGGTTGTTTTCTAAAGTGACCTTTTGTTCTGTACCTGAGCTTGTACATTTATTGACACTATTTAAAATATGCTCGAATGTCAGAAATAGGGGAACCTGAGGTGCAGAACCAGCCATTTATGTGTAGGGCTATAATATATCTTAGCTGGCCACGATAAAACCTGACACTTGACTTGCAGAGGGTAGGCAGACTTCTGACACCTACCTAGAGGTATGTGGGTCATATGCTTTTATATGTAAATGCTGGAGGTGATAGGTTTATAAAGGGGCAGGTTTTGTACCTTATATAAAGACTGTCCCAAATGTGAAGTTGTGAGGAGGAAGGGATGTAGTAAGATGGTACATTTATTACCAGTGAGTTATCAAATATTCAGGTATGAACTACAGACTTGGGACATTTGCATGCAGAGGTGAGGAGAGCAGTGTGGAGGTTATCCAGCACTTTTTTTTTTTATCTGGAATGACAGTTGAACTACAGTTGAAATGGTGAGTGTCAAGAGTGTAGTAACACCGTGGTGAGGAATTTAGGATAAAGCAGAGAGAAACGCTATTGGATAAACTTGGCTTTTGTGCTTCACAACCTCTCTGAGGGAAAAGGCTCTTATTTTAAGGTATCCATTTGTGTGATGTGGGAGTTGAATAGAAACTGTACTGAATAGTTTTTAAACTTTGTCTCTCTTAGCATGATTTTTTTTTTCCTTAAAATGTGAGTGTGCGGGGCCAGACAGTTATAGCTGAATTTCTATAACTGAATACTTTTTCTGTCTTTTTCATTTTTGCTAATCTGTGTGAAACGTTCTTCATCCCTGAAAGTGAGACAAAGATGTGTTAGCAACCGTCTGTCTTAACTTTCTCTGAAGAAGTCCGTGGTCAAACCATCTAGCTTTGTGGGAATGAAAACTTTCAGGTAAGGCAGGTTCAGCTAGTTCTAGAAGGTACCTTAAAAGTTTTGCAAGCAGGAAAGCTACGTCTTGGAAATGAATTCAAGTTGGGCCTCCCTTTCTTTATTTAGGGGAAACGGTAATACCTGAAGCTCAGTGGATCCGAGTTCTGTTGTTCAAAGAATGCAGAACTACAGCTAAAAAGTTCTTTGAGGAAGCACTTGTGCATAGCCCTTGTTAATTGAACTTGCAGATACGGTGTTTGGCTTGCAGAGATTTCAAGATCCAGAAATATTCTGGGAGAACTTAAAAATAATAATTAAAAAACACCACCTTTCACAATAGCTTTTTCCAGGTACTTGGGGAAACTCAAGTTGGCTGTCTTGGAAAGAAGCCTGGTGCAACTACATCTGCGTGTTTCTGGCTTAGCAGATGGCTTACAGCAGTTTGGCCTTTGCGGAAACGAATGTGTTTACTTCAGAATGATGTATTTATCTGTACCTATTTATGTATTTATACCTATTATCCTTTCGGTCTTGGATTTTTTTGGAATCCAGCATGTCTGATGCTTCAGGCCGTTGTGGATCAGCCGGGTGAGGGGTCATCTTAAGAGCAGCTGGAGTCACGAATGTCTGTCTTGGGCTGTGATTGCTGTGAACAGAGTTCTGGAGTGTCAGAGCTGAGCTGCTTATTGGGACACGTTTCTGTTCAGAAGCTTGTTGTAAAACACAGGGTACGCCGTGGGTCTCACCCTTTCAAGTGCTTAATCAGCCCAAACAATCTTTGGTGTGGTTACAGCAAGCTCTTTGCTGTAATTTTTGCCAATTGTTTTATTTTAAGCAAACGTTGAATCAAACAGTCATAGGAAGGCCGTGAACAAAACATGAAGCTCAGACTGGTCTGAAAGACTCCTTGTCATCTGCAGTTCTCCAGCGTTTGGTCCGCCTTTCCTATTTCCTGAGGGAATGCGTGTCTGGAGAGGCCATTTCATACACAAAGTTCCCAAGTCTCTTGCAGTAATAGCTGGAGATCTGGGAAGCCACGTCCTGCTTTGAGCTCCTGAATGACCTCCTGAATTATCCTGCGAAGTCCCTTTATGAAGCAAGGAATTGATTTAGCCTCTTGGAAATATATAAGCACGTAAAAGTCAGTAGTCCTGCTATCCTGTAGGTATTTCTTTATTCCTGCCTGAAATTCCTTCAGCTCGCAGTAAGGTTAATGATGAAATATGTTCTCGGTGCAAGGATCAGGAATCTTTCATGCACTTTTCTTAACGAGGTCTCTGCCCTAGAGGAAGTTGAAAATCCTGAGTGGGTATAGAGCTAAAAGCCATGTGTGCCTGCTGAAGCAGAGATCAAGCTGGAGACAAAGGGACGGTTGTTTTTCAGTCTGCAGGATGGGAAATGGATTGATGGTAACGTGCTGTCCTTGAGTGGAAGGGCTTCCCTGGTGTACCTGAGGAGCAGGCACACAAAGATCTAAGGGTGGAATGGGACTTCATAAGAAATACTCGTTGGGTTCGTCTGATGGCAAAGGATGACTCGTGTCATGGGAAACGCTTCTCGGCAGGGTTGATGATTTGTTGCCTCTCTGTAACTAGGCTACTGCAGCTTCAGCGACGAATTGCTCCACAGTTGCCTAAGGATCACTGTAGCTGTTGGATGACAGGCTTCTTTGGAGTTGGCAAATCCCTTTGAAGGAGAACTTGCTGTGCCTTAAGAACTTGAGATTCTACTTAGATCTCTCTTACTCAACTGTCCTGCCAGTCTCATGAGCCTTTCCCACCTCTGGCTAGAAGTGGTCAGTGTGGAAGAGTTAGGAAAGTACCATACACCCTTCGTGTTGTGGCAACTTGAGATGCAGCAAAGCGTTCTCTGGAAGCTGTAGCTGTAACAATGGACCTTTGTTTGCTCGGCCCTTACAAGAATTTTCTTATTTCTTGCCACAAGGCACCACACAGTAGTGCAGGGGATTAGGTAATTTCCTTCCCTCCTCCTCTTCCTGCAGATTATTTGATTAACATTTCTATTGTGTGCTCTAATTAGCATGTTCTTGGCTTCAGGCTGCTTTTCCCCATGCCATAACCTCCTTAAAACACTGTAGTATGACTTTATTAACTGTATAACATGGGAACTCCTTTCACAGGGGTTATACACGTGACATAACACAATGAAAGTTCAATGGGGCTGGCAAGTCAGTAGTCTTCCCCCCCCTTTCTTCTTCCCTCATGTTCCTGGGGTTGGACTTCTGGGAACCCCCTAACTGCATTCACACTTTTCAACGCATGTAGTATTTGGGATTTTGGGGCATCACTGGATTTGGTCAGAGTTCAGCCACTGGCTTTTGTGGGAAACTGAGCTAAGGTGGAGTATAGCATGTGTTCAGCCTTCCGTATTGAGGGTACAAATCTACTTCCCCCTTGGGAACACTACAGATCCTATTCTTCCACGGGTTTGCTCTCCTTTCTCAGCGTTTCCTTCGGTATCGTTTCCTCTGTACCCTGCCTGTGGCAATTTCAAGCACTCATCCTGTCTGGGGTTTTTATCCCACTGCCCGTTTTGTTAAGTAAAAATACCAACAGACACATGTTTAAAATGTCCTTCTTAAAATTTAGGGGTGATAAACTGATGAGGTTAAGTTTGAGGAGTTTGCTACTTGGGCTTCTTGGCTCTCTGCACGGTAAGGGACATAGTACTGCCCTTTGCTCGTATCTGCGAGGCTGTCTTTTTAACTGATAGAGCTAGAAATTCATTCCTCTTCAAAGCTCATTTTGAATGTCAATGTGAAATCACGTAATTATATCAAACTGTACAGCATCTGCTCGTGAGTCAGATAGAAGAACATGACGATACAGCCCTTTATTTCTTTAACAACTTCAAGGAAAGAACCTCCCCTGCAGTTAAGCATCACTACATGAAATTAGCAGTGATATCTTGGGCTACAGATTTCATTGTTTTAGTCTGGCATGGTCGGCAGTATCTCTGCTCCAGGAAAAAAAAACACAACCCAATAGCTTGCCTAGTGACAGCACGCTTCCAGTCCTCAAGGCAGAGCACAGGTCTTGTGTGGAGTGGAAATCATTAAGCCCTCCTCTTAATAAAAGTGAGGGACAACGTTGACACAGGACTGGGTGAGGAGAGCATGGCTGTGAGTAAACACAGGCAGGGAAACAAAGCGGTTGGAGCTCTGCAAGGTGAGGTTCAGAGGCAGCAGGGTGTCTAAGGGCGAAATAAACCCTCAAAAAAACCTGCTTTAAGATGGGGACAGCGTGCTATGAAAAGAGCATATTGTGGTGTATTTGCCCAATACCAGAAGACTCCGCTCCAGAATACCTTGGGTCACTAATAGGAAGGCAGGTGGGTTGCAGAGATAAGGAGTCTTATCTGTGGCAGGCTGGGTTGGGCAATAGAAGGCATTTCCACCTCCAGTTGCTCGTTCTGTAACTTCTTGTGTGGCTGCAGCATCAAGTAATCCACAGGTTTATTCAGCTGGACTTTGAGCGGTGGCGTCTGTAAGAGGAGAAAATAAAGGAGCTCTAGAAGCAAATTAGTCTCAAGTTCTTATTTTCAGACTAAATGCTTCTGAAACAGTAAAACTGGAGTGTTATGGCCTGTGGGAGGAAAGTAACGATGCCTAGAAGTGGTCATACCAATGGGACTTATCATTGCTGTTGTGTTTGTTGGGTTTTTTTCTTAAAGAAAAAAAAAAGACACAAACGCCCAAAACCAAACCCTTCGCCCTGCCTGAAACAGTTTGAAAGCTGCCAACCTTGTATCAGCCAGCATGAAATATAAAATACTTGGAGGTGATGGGGGAGGTTGGAGTAGGTGATGCTTCCACCACGGTGAATGGTGCCATTTTTGGGTTCTGCAAGCTAGCGGTGGAAAAGCTGGATTCACCTGCCAGTAACGTGAGTGCCTCTATTTTTTTGGCAAGGAGGAGGGTTCAACTTTAATCTCAAGATGTGGCTTGATGAGTCTTGGCTTTATTGATTGATGCGGGAGGTTCCTGTCCCTTCATTTTGGTTGCCACAGTGGGTTTACAGAATAACCCACAAACAGATGAGCAAAACGGTTTGGGTTAAAACACTTGGGGGTTGTGTGTTGTGCTTTGGTTTTTCCTAAGCCTGTTACCAGCTCAGCAGTCTGACAGCTGTGATAATGACCCGTGTTATCTGAGATCATTATTCAGTGGCGTGTCCTCTTTGGTGAGCCAGAAGCAGAAACCTAGAGAAGAATGGGAACGGGGGAGCACCTGTACATCGAGGCTTCTCCAGGTACTTCTCAGTGTTCAGCAACCTGGGGCTGAATCGTTTCTGTGGAGCAAAGAGGTATCTTTGTGCATAGTAATCTCTGACAGGAGTGGGGTGGGGAGAAACTGTCTATGAGCCTATGTGTGGTTTTATTATCCAGAATATCCTATGGCAAGGAGTTCCGCAGCTGAGTTTGTCGGGTAGGTGGCATGTGACAGCACAACCTCACAAGTATTGGGTAGTAGGGGAAGGCTGGCAGGAGGGCACGGGCCAAGGAGAGAGAAAACTGGTGTTTGCCTTGTTCTCAGCAGTGAAAGCTGACTTAGGTGGAGTTGCAACTTGTGCTGTGTTAGTGTACATCCCAAGTACAAGCCTTGTGAGGAGCAGCTGAGGGAGCTGGGGGTCTTCAGCCTGGAAAAAAGGAGGCTGAGGGAAGACCACCTCGCTCTCTACAACTCCCTGAAAGGGAGGGTGTAGCCAGGGGGAGGTTGGTCTCTTGTCCCAAGGAATGAGTGATGGGACAAGAGGAAACAGCCTCAAGCTGTGCCAGGGGAGGTTTAGGATGGATATTTAGGGGAAATTTCTTCACCAAAAGGGTTGTCAGGCATTGGAAGAGGCTGCCAGGGAAGTGGTGGAGTCGCCATCCCTGGAGATATTTAAAAGCTGTGAAGATGTGGTGCTGAGGGACGTGGTTTTGGCAGCGTTAGGTTAATGGTTGGACTTGATGGTCTTAACGGTCCCTTCCAACCAAGCCGACTCTGTGGCATTATGAACATCGAGTGGGTTTGAGAGTGTAGGGCTTTGAGTGCTGCCGAGTAACGCGCCCACCCTCCCCACCATCGGTTCTGCTGGTACCACTGCCCACTCTGCTGTGAGCCGAACTGGGAAACAGGTCCGGCTGAAAACCACCTGAGCAGGTAAACCAGCTTTCAAAAGCATGGAGGGATTAGGGAAACCAGTCCGTGGAACTGCCCTTGCAAAATCGAGGAGGCAAGCTGAGGAAAGGACAGCAGAAGCGCGGGGAGCAAGTAGTCGCCTGTAGAAGTTGGGAGATGTCAGCTGTCAGCCTGCATAGATGTGGCTTGAGCCAGGGTAACCGCGAACACCTTCTTGGCCCTCTACAGACTCGATGTAAAGGTCGAGCTGCTGCCTCGTACCGTGCTTGCGGCAGCCTGGGAGTGTTTGCGTGATGGGTTCTAGGAGGCGGTGGTGACTTGGAAGCGGTGGGCAACTCGATCACCGTTTTCTGGCTCAGACATTTCCATTATCCCACCCACAGGCTTGATGCAGTGATTTCCATGTTGGTGGAATAAGAGCTGAGCTCAGAAACTGGTCTGGCACCCGCAGGTTTGCCTTTTCTGAGCGTGAATCCTATAGGAACGAGCTATAGGTTGGCCCTGGGAGTGGGGTACAGGTGGGCTCTGCCGGCGTGTCCTGGGTCGCCTCCCACAGCGCTAGTGAAACCGGGGACGGCGATGCCTCAAGAGGTTCTGCTGGTTTAATTCTCACTGTATTAAGAAATCACTTTTTGCGTGGGAGGTGAGGAAAGCTAGCTGGGCTAATAAGTGATGATTTAAATTAAAAAGAAAAGAGAGAGAAGGTATAGCGTGCATGGGTACAGTTATGTAAGGGAAGCGGAGAAGGAAATAGATCAGCGTTTCTCCGAGAACCTCGTTCCCGGAGCTGCTGGGGAGTTGGGCGGCGGGATCTTTCTTTACAACACACCCTCCGCTTCCTTTTTGCCTTTTTGGGGCCGGAGACGGCCGGATTTCTGGAGGGGCTGAGCGGGATGCGGGCTCTGCCCGCAGCCAATGGAGCCTGGCGCGGCCGTGTTTACCCGGCTGACGCAGGCAGAGCCAGCCCCTCTCCCGTCGGAAGGAGCTACCCACCGCTTCAGTAAAAGCACAGGGAGCAGAGGCACTCGCTCTAGTCTGCCAGTTGCTGGGGGTTTTAAAGGAGTTGGTGGATTTCGGCTGGTTTTAAACAAGCTCGAAGGAGTGGTTCGATTTATATATATATATATTTTTTTTTTTCCTCTTCTGTACTGCGTAGAAATTCTGAAAGGATAAAAAGAGACAGGTAAGTGCTCTGCGTGCCACCGCGTTCCCCTTCCAGTGTTGTATTGTTTGCAGTCTCTTTTCTAAAAGCCTCCTCGGTGTCAGTGTTTTTCAGCGGGAAGTTAAAAGACAGTCCAGTGATGCGGTCGGAAGGAGACCTGAGAACAGGCAGTGTTTCTTCCACCTAAAATAAGAGGAGATAATCGAAGTGCATAGTATAATAACTGCTGCTTGTTTGTAAGAAGCGTCAGCCGCTTCTCGTTTATAGGGTGCAGAGCAAAGATGCCTTGACACTCTCATTACCTAACAAAACCATACCAAGGAGGATGTCTCGTAATCGTAACTCCTATTTTTGCAAGATGATACAGTATGCTATATGAAAAGGCTCTAGTATAATGCAGACACCTATTTAGCGGATACTCCGGTACGTAAACCGCCTCGTCAGGAAGTCAGAGGCTCCTAAAAAACAGAACCGTAAGGTTCAGATCTTTAGAAGAAGAAGTCACGGTGGTTTTCTGCGAGCACGGGGTCGGTGGCTGTGTGCTCTAGTTCAGGTGCATCAGGCAGTAGATCTGCCTGGGCTCAGTCATCAGAGCATAAAAAGCTCCATCTGTTTGCGTAGCGGCCCTTCTAAAAGTAAAATACCTCTGTATATGGTATAAACTCCTAATCTGTGTGTGTGTATGTATATATATAAAAAAAAGTTGTGCTTCTGTCACTGACTTTCATTGAAAGTTGAGACTGCCTATTTTTAAGGTAACACTGCGTAACGTGTCTGAAGGCAGTAAAGGACATAACTTTAAAGGATCCTGACTGCAAAGTTCTCTGTATCGGAACCATCCTTTTGGCACGTTGTACCAGTATCGGGCAAAGCTTTTTTTGGTTTGGTTTCACGGAATCTCAGGCTGTCTCTCAGCTTTCAGAAACGTGGTGATGCAGGAAGCCGATTCCTTATTGCTTGCACTAATGTAGATCAATGCTTATACTTCTTGCGAGGCGCTCCCCAAAGGTACAAATAGATAGTGCTATGGCTAATGAACACCTAATTGTCTGTCAGCGGGCCCCTGCTTTATTGTTTTATGGCTTCATGCATTGCAGGCTATCTGAATAATCTTCGTTTGATAATCTGAGTATGAAATCAAAGCTATCCCATTTTAACAAAGCATGCGGAGTTTGCTCTACCAGCCCGAGTGCAAGTAGAGCCTGCAGCTCAGGTAGAAAGCTGCAAATTAATCTTCTTAAAAGTAGCTGGTGTGAATAACTTTCACAGGTGGCTCAGCTGATTGAGCGAGTCCAACCTGCGGCGTGTGGGACCCGGTGCTGCGGGGGCGGCCGGCGGAGGAGCTCTGCCTCCTGCGAGGATGCGCGCTTCGTCACTGGTGTATCCCAGAGCTGACGTGGAGGACATAGGTGGTAAGGGGGCGTCAGGCTGCATGTAAACACCGTGGGCTCGCTGGTGAAGAACTTTCTCGGCTAATTAAGGTTATGGATAATATCGCAGCGGCAGCTTTAAAATAGACACCTTGTGCTAAAAGACAAATGTTTTCAGCTTCCCACACGCAGTCTGAATTACATCATTTATAACCTGTAGGAGGCTATCGTGGTTTCCTCAGGGGAGGATCAGCTGTTACTTTTTCTAACTGAAAAAAAAAAAAAAGGCTGGATGATTTTTATTTCATTATTTTTTGGGGGGGGTTTGAATATTTTCAGAATTTGTTTTTCTCACTCTGTCAGAGTGGATCATTAGCGCTTACGTAAATCTTCCAGGTTTAATACGCCAGGCCACGTTCTCATCCCATCGGCAGCAGTTCAGAATCACAGGACTTGAAGCTAGCAGAGGTCTGACTGAAATCAGGCCCCTGTGCTTAGACAATTTTTTTTCTGTCTTCCGAACAGGAACGCTATTTTTGAGTACTGTCATAAAGTACAGACTCTCATAGGTGCCTATAATAGAAGTCTTGTTCTAAAACACTTGCCTTGTTCATCAAACAAGGGTGCTTGTCCTCACACTCCTGTTCCTGCCTTCCCTAAAATTGCTGAGAGCTCCTCAGAGTTGCTCCTGAGGCTGAAACAAGGACTTGGAGCAGGACACTGGATGGCAAAGCTGACTAAAACTGCCATTTCTTAGCCTGGAAAAAGTTAGCTGTAACCCTGGCGCAAAGCAGGTTTGCGTATCAAGTTAGTGCCTCTTTGAAAGTGTCTACAGGCAACATGCCTTTTATTTTTTTATGGTGTTCTGTGACTCTTGTATGACTTATTTTCAGGATAACCAGCCTACTAATGGCAGATGTCCATGGTAAAAAGATGCTTTCATTCTGTTTATGACGATGAAAAACCCCCCTCTTGAGATTTTTACAGATGTTCTCAAGACACGGCAGCAGATAGTTGTTTGCATTGTTCCACGCTTGTTACCCTGTGCAGGAGAGACTGCTTGCTCATTCCAGAGCTTGGCCTTGTCTTATTTTCACTGCTTTCATATCATAAGACACTTTTGTGTGCATAGTTGGATGACTAAGCTTATTCAGAGGTTATAAAAGAAAAGGCAAACAGTATAGACTAAGGAAAGAATAAACTATACAAAAGCAAAAGGCTGGACTAATTTTCCACAGTCCCAAGGCCTACTTTTTTTTTTGCTGATGAACAACTCCCTTTTCTAGAAAGGATAAAATGAATTACCCTTCCTTAGAAAGGTAAAGTAGGGCTACTGACCTAAAGTGACAATGCAGTTCGAATGGGTAAGAGCTGCAACGCTATACCTTGCCTGGGTACCTGTAGTGAAGGATGCAAGGTGTAGATAGAATCTCAAAACTGGAATATAAAACCTGCAGAACTCCAAGTTCCAGGTCCGTGTGTGAACAAGGTTCAATTTGAACTTGTTTCTAACTGGAAACTGAGGAAGTGTGAGAACTTGTTGATAAGCACATACTCTTCTGTGTGCTCTTTTTACCCAGCTGATTTCTTCAGTAAAAACTATTTTAATAAAAGCCACCAAAGAGATTGCTAGGAAAAAAAAAACAGTTAAAGCAGAATAACTTCCCACTGATGATTTAACCATCCTGTAGAAGAAAGTAATTTATAGAATCATAGAATGGTTAGGGGGGGAAATCTCAATCTGTGTCTTCAGCTTTCAGAAAGGTAGTGATGCAAGAAGCCAATTCCTTATTGCTCGCGCTAGTGTGGATCAGCAGGAATATCATTGCTATTGTTTGTGAAATCTGGACTTCTATTTGCACAAGAAGGCAGTCTGCTGGGATTTACTTTGATTTGTTTTGTTGTTTTTTTTAACTTTCCTCGTGTTACTTAGTGCCTCTTCATTTTTCCATGCTTGCAAACACCCTTCATCTTGAGAGACTAGAATTCTGCATGGGCCCTTTGCGTCTCACAGTGACTTTAACTTTGATATTCTGGTCCTTTAAATCTGGAAGTCAAGATTTTTGCCTTTGAAGGGGTGAGATGTAACCGTAGAAGAGATTATGCAGCGCTCAATTACTCTGTGTGTGTGTGTTCAGAGGAGTTTGGTTTCTGATCTTGCAGCTGCAAAATTGGAAACTGGAGTACTAAAGAGCTTAAATGCGTAAATGGATGTTGGCAAACTGGGGTCCTACTGGTGTTTTGTCAGGTAACTACGCTATTCAATATGGATTCTTGGTTTGAAGAGCAGAATGGGGGTTTAAATCCAAATAAAGCTATAGATAGTAATATGTAAATCTCAGGATAAAATTTTGTTTCGTTGGTAATGGAGTTGCTCATAATTTAGGTCTAACTGATGAAAAGTGCACTTAAGGTGCATATTTCAGTTGCTTGTTAAAATTTTGTCTTGGGCTTCCTAAAATTAATTGTATTCCTAGAATAATTTAGGTTGGGAGATTGTTTCAAAATAAATGTCCCCCTACTCAAAGAGGGACCGGACAGCCTTTGGTCAGGTTGTTATGGGGCACGTGCAGCTGAGGTTTGGGTATTTCCAAGGATGGAGATCCCACAAACTCTCTGCATTGATGGGGTTTTTTTCCCCCCTAATGGCTCAAAGGGATTTATGTGTTGCAGCTCCTTTGTTGCCTCTTGTCCTGTCACTGCATACCCGTGAGAAGGGCTGGATTATGTTTTGTCTGTATTCCCCCCCCTCTGATTTAACACAGAATTACGGAGGGAAGAGTGGATATGAGAATTGCAAGGGTAGTAAATGGAGAACTACAAATAGCATAAATGGATAAAAATAAAAACGTCAGTAGACAAGCTGTATTGTGCTTTATTTCTAAAAGCCAGAAAAATCCAAACCTTAGAAAATGTAGACACAGAACGTAAAGAAGATAATGCAAAAATTTTATATTTCCCCCCCCCATTTTTATATCTGAATCAGCATATTTTTATTTAATGTACTCATTGACAGAGGACTTCTTTTTATACTGTGAAAGTGGGGGCTTTTTATGCAGTTTTTTAGAAAAGGGCTAGTCTGGCACTAGCTACAGTTGCTAGCAGCCTATAATGCTGGCTCTGTGTTTAGAAAATGATGGTAATTTATTACAAAGAGACTTTTATTCTAGTATTTTTAGCTCACAGTTGAGTGTTTAATGAATCTCTGCTTGGGCTCATTGAATTTATGTTCTCCCTTCCCCCTGCCTCGTTTTAACCATTAAGATACTGCTATTCTTGCTGCAATTCCAAAAAGCTGCTCTTGGCCTATTAAATAGGGAACTCATTCACGAGGGACTGCACCTCAGAGCAAACACCGTCTGAAGACTTTCTGAAGAAGCCACCAAAGACCAGTCCTGTATGAGTCTGGTGATTAGAAAAGGCAGCTGAATGATCGAGGATAGCTGGTGAGCTAAATCTGATAGTTCAAAACCACTCAAAATTCAGCATATCTCTAGGTGCCCCGCTGAAAATGGCACGATGAGTGAAAGCAGGCAGACTCTTCAACTCTTCATCTACTCTGAAGGACGGTTTGCTGGGTCTTCCCAGACAATCTGCCTTCAGAGACTGGTGTGTGAATGTGACAGGACAATGATAAGGCTCTTCCTTCGAACCTGAATGGAATCAGAAATCTCTGGTTTGCTTTCTCCCATCGCAGGCTTTGCCTCCTATGACTCAAGTGAATGTGGAACAGGAAGGTTTGTAAGAAAGCAGGATTTCCATTCCTAAAACAATTTTTTTATTTTTCTTTTTCAGTTTAGATGTTATCTCTTTCCTGTCCCGCAAGAGAGTTGCATGTGACAGTATTGTGCAGGTTACCTTTCGGGAGCTTTCTCCAGGCTCCAGAGGAACCAGTATTAAGAATAAAAATGCATTGCTTGCTTACGAGCTCTTCCTCTTCCAATTTCCCATTTTTGAGACTGGTGCCCATCGGGCTTTTCTGCTGGCTCCAAATAGTTGGGTTTGCCTCTTACCCCATCGAGTCATGCCTTTCCAAAACTGTTTAATCTGCCTTGCAAGTTGCATTACTCACAAAATCTATAATTATATTGTATAATACAGGGCGGCGCATGGAGTTTTCAGGCTTTAGTCCCTTCTCTGTAGCAGAAGCAGAGATCTTGAGGTGAAAATTTGCTGCTACCAGCCAACCTATGATTTGCGAAAAATCTATGATTTCTGAAGAATGTAGGATGGGGTGGCATCTTGTTAATTAACACCTTGTCCCTCATCACCGTGGAAGGGACTTGCAGGAGTTTTGGGGCAGTGGGTTGTTCAGAGCCTGCTTCAATGAAGCCTCCTCCACCGGTGGCCGGAGATGCAGCTGCAAAATGGCAAAAAGTGAACTTGCACACGTTTTGCTTGAGCAGTCGGTTGCTTAATTGTGTACTGGCACTACAGGGCCAAGTTGTCTCTGTAATATATTTAATTAGCCTTTCCTAATACTTTCAAGAAGCCTCTTGTAGTATTCCAGGAATAAAAACTGGACAGGTTTTATGTTCTCCTATGGGACGTTAGACTCCTCTCCAGTGGAAGAACACATGAATTTTATTTGCAGACATTACATGTCACTTGGACTAGGCTTTGGGAACTCACTGGAAGAATATAATCGTTATTATTTCTGAGAATGAAATGAGTCTTCCTTTTTTGGGGTACAGTGCATCAGGCAGACCATACCGGGCGAGATGTAGCATGTACGTTGCACTGATTATGTTTTTTTAGGGGCTCTGAATTTTGTTTGCTTGATTGGAAGTTACGGGCTTTTAGTAGCTGTGAAAGTGATGTGTGCAGCTCATAAATGTTGTGAGACATATTTAAAAAAATTAGGTTCAGGCCTTTAAAGATGTAGGAGCAAGCTGTTTTACTGATGGTAGCTTTAGATGGCTAGCTCTTGAACCATCCTTAAGTCAAGTAAGAAGCGGGTTTCCATCATATGTGCTGGTCCCAAAATAAACTTGGCTGGATATCTTGAAATGTTAAACAAAAATGTATTAAGGGGGGGGAGCTGAGCGTTAAATGTTGGACATTTTTCTTTGTATTAAGATGTTCTAGTTCACTTCTTGCCTCGCTGAAGTCTGTCCCTTGGAACTGTTGGCCCCTCTCACAGCTTCTGCTCGGCTGTCTCCAATGAGGAGGTTACTGGCCACCTCTTCACCGACTTCTTCAGTCTTCTTTCACTCTTCATGTGTAATTAACCTCTAATGAGACTCAGAAGCTGAGTCTGTGTCTGGGAGATGTATTTTTTTAGCTTTCCACGAAATTGTTCACTTGGGTGAGCGGAGGAGAAGTTATGCCAAACCTTTTCTTGTACTAGTGGCAAAAGTTAAAGTTATTTTTAATGCTTGTCTTCCCACCTTCTCTAAGTGAATGGATTAACTCTTTTTTTTTTTTTTAAACACCACAGTGTTGGGTGGATACTATTCAAATCTTTTTTGTTTTAATTCTGCCATGGTGTTTACTATTCCTGTGCTATTTCCTAATGGGCGGTGCTATAGTTTTCATAGCAGTATTTCTTCGGAGCTGTTAAATGCCAGTTCAAAGGACAACCGAAAGAAATGCGAAGCCTTGCTTGTGAAGTGCGATGGCCAAGATGAAATGAGATGGATGAGTGAAGAGCGGGAGGGAGACTGCTGAGGAGATCAATATTCAAGTAGAAAATAGGTTAATCGTTTGGGGAGGAAATTAAAGCATTAGGAGCTGTTTGAACAGAAGGCGGAATGTTAACCATTAGCACTAAAAAAAACCAAAGCCACTTAATAAATAGCTTTTTGAGTTGGTATGAAAACTTACTTGGAAGAACTTGGATTCTTCTTGTTCTGTTAAAGCCTCAAACAGGCTGGCATCAGCTTTATTCATTATCAAGCAAGTACTCTGGTGGGAAGGCTTTCTCTACAGGAGATGGGTCAGGGATGGGTTGGGTTGGTCAGAGGTGTCTGGAAACGTTACTAATGAGAAGCTGTAAAAATACTAGTGTGAACTGTTCCTCAAAGCAGAAGAGTAATGAAAAATTGCACTTCAAGAGACTGTTCTCGTTAGGAATTATGTCGAATTCCCCTCAGGAAATCTCCTGCAAACACCCCTTTGTATTACTCCTGTCTCTGGTTAAATACAAGAGATCACCCTGCATACCCCAAACTTGGTACCAAGTTGTCATACAACTTCCTTCCATCTACAAGTCCAGAAACTTCTCGGAAAGCTCTGAATCAGATGTTTGCCATGAAAACTTCTATCCCTCTAGCTAATGGACAGGTCTTGCTTTGGTTGTTTGTTTTTTTTTTTACTTTAAATTTAATCCTTTTCTGGCTCTACTTCTTGATAGTTTAAGGACAGACAGCTGCTGGAGAGGGTACAGCAGAGGGCTACAAAGATAATGAGGGGCCTGGAGCATCTCTCTTATGAGAAGCTGAGGGACTTGGGTCTTTTTAGTCTGGAGATGAGAAGACTGAGGGGGGATCTGATCAATGCTTATAAATACTTAAAGGGAGGGTGTCAGGAGGATGGGGCCGGTCTTTTTCCAGTGGTGCCCAGGGACAGGACAAGAGGAAATGGGCACAAACTTGAACATAGGAAGTTCCACCTAAACATGAGGAGGAACTTCTTTACTTTGAGGGTGGCAGAGCCCTGGAAGAGGCTGCCCAGGGAGGTGGTGGAGTCTCCTTCTCTGGAGGCGTTCAAAACCCACCTGGACACGTTCCTGTGCAACCTATTCTATGCCAGGGGGGTTGGACTAGATGATCTACAGAGGTCCCTTCCAACCCCATGTGATTCTGTGATAGTTGGACTAAACATACAAATGAAGCTATATGCCATTTATACTAAAAACTAGCATGAAGGAAGATGACTGTGGATGTTTCATCAAGGCCATACTGGAATTTTTCGAAATGCACTTGTGGGGGGTTTTTTTGTGATCTGGTAGTTCTTCCAGGCAATTCAACCTTAATTGATGTGGTTTTCAGTGGATGTTTTAAAAATTATTTCAGGCAAATCCGAAACATGGAAAAGGCAAGATACTGTGCCTACTGTATCAGATAGGTGTGCGGGTTTGTGTAATCGATGGATTTGAGTCTTTTCTCTTACTCTTAATTTTGTCTTTGTTTTTACAGGAAATAATGAAACAAGTGTGCCACAACTCTTGATCAGAGACCTGAAATTTGAGAAGAAGTCATTAGCTAAGCTCATGTTTTCTCCTGATCAAGAAAATCATCCATCAAAAGCACCAGTAAAATATGGTGAATTGATTGTATTAGGGTAAGTCTTTGTATCTTGGTTGGAAGTGGCAATGAAGGTAGAATTCCAGGGTGCACTTAGAGCAAATAAAATGCAGGTTGCTGCAGGAGATGGTCCCACAACCTCTCCCTTGACCTCCCTCTTTTGCAGTGTATCTGGTGAGGGTGCAACTGATAGGCTTCTCTTTGGTAGCTGTCTCATGCCAAGGAGAGGGGGCTGCTGTTTTCGGTGGCCTTGTACATAATGGGATGTATTAGAGAATTGCAGTGCAGTGGGTGTAGCTTTTGGGGACGATGTGAGTGTGAAGGTTGGGCTCTAAAACAGCTGAATAGGTATAAGTTTGGGTTTCACTCTTGTGTTCTTCGCAGGGAAGCGTTTCATGACAAAGGCAGGCAGTTTGGAAAGGCTTTCCAAGTTGGTTCTGGGTTGGACCCAGACAGATGACTGATGGGATAATGTGGAAGGAGAGGTTCCCTGAGACTTGAAGTGAAATGAAAGGAGTTTTATAAGAAAGTGGTTGCTGACTCTGTAATATTCAAGTGCAAACAGACGATTTTAACAAAGCAAGTTTGCCATCCAGCCTGTTGGTGTTGACACGGTCAAAGGGAGGGTCTGAGGGTTTGCAGTGTATCTGGGTCTAAAGGGTTAAATTGGCGCCTCGGAGGACAGCGTATCTGTTTCTTGGGGGGTTTTATTTCATCCAAAACTCTCTAAAATCCTAGGTCTCCACCGAGGTTGATGAGTATTTAGACTCTTTCATGTACAGTGTGAACACATCGTTCAGAGATAAAGCTGCAGATACATAACCTTACTTGTTCTAAAAGGCGTATAACCTCACTTGTTTTCATCTTTGGGATCTGAGCCTCTTTTGTTTGTCAATAGTAGCTTTGAGATTAATCCTGGGTAGCATTCCTTGCCCTATGGGCTGTGTGCGTAAGTGCTTTAATTCTGTGGGCAATACTTCAATATTGGGCTAACCAATTCTCAGCTCTAAATAGTCGTGATTAATTGGAAATGTGTAATTATTAATGCCATATTAATTAAGAAGACTTTGTGCTTAGAATGGAAGTTCTTGCGGGTCTGGATCTCACGAGAAGCTAAGTGACACAGGAAGATGGACTTTGTTCTTTTTCTATGTTCTTTTGGTAGGTACAATGGGTCTCTCCCAAACGGAGATAGAGGAAGAAGAAAAAGTAGGTTTGCTTTATTTAAAAGGCCCAAGGCAAATGGGGTGAAACCCAGCACCGTGCATATTGCCTGCACCCCTCAAGCAGCAAAGGTAAGGAAGCTCGATTTTTGTCTGGTTAGGTCTTTATTTCTTCTGGCGCTGTCTAAAGAGTTCAGCGAAGTCTGCTGTTACGCTTGAGATGAAATGATGTAGAAAGCATGAAGTTCTGGCTGTGAAAAGCATGGTTTATGTTAATCCAGGGTTTTTGGGTACCTGTTGGGTTTAGCAAGACACCGTTCAGCAAAACAAATCTGGTGCCCAGTCCTTGCCGTGTCCAGAAAGGAAAAAAAAATGCTTATTTTTGAAACATGAATGTTCAGGGCACAGGCTAGTCATGTAAAACACTTTTTCTGTTTTGTTTTCCTCCCGAACTCACTACAGACATCTGTTCTGGCCTTCCTATTTTCACACTCACTCGTGCTGTAGGGCTACCCTCGCTTCCCACGGAGCTGACTTTTAAATGCTGCTGTGCCAAAGCTCTGTGTGCACTTGCTGCTCCATCCCATGGGTAGTTTCCCCAGGGATGAGGACAGGTGGGTTTTGCAGGGCACGCTTTATACTGCTCGGAATAGAGTTTGGAATTCCCGTTAAGAGGCAGTAAAGAAAGGGCTTAGATCCTGAAGTTGAATTGCATTTCATGTCAAAACTAATATATTACAGCGAAGGCATTACGGTGAAATACTTCCGTGTTGTGGCGATTCAAGTGTATGTGCAGTTATGTTCCAAAACAAATGGAGCATTTCTACTAAAACCAATGGAATTTGAGAATACTTAGTGGTTGTTCAGAGATGCCAGTGTCAAGATCAGGCCCTTGAATAAATAAAGTAGCATTAAGTGTTTGGCTCCCTGGATACCTTGACACTTAGAACCTTGATTCCTGAATTCAAGGATTGGCATATAATATTCTGAAGCGAGAAGCATTTTGCTAACTAGAAGTTACTGTAATAGAATTATATCTCTAGGAGGTCTGTGAAAAGAACATTTATTTTTGCTAATTCTTTATGGTCTTCAAGTAGGTGCTATATAGAAGCACCTTCCAGAAGAGTGTGTGTTCAGTTCCTAGTGGGTAGTTGCAGAATGAAAATCTAGCAGCCTGGATGACTTTGCTGCAGCTTCTGCAACCCATGCTTGGTTTCTGCGTTTTGCCCCCTTCACCACCACTACTTGTTATGTTTTAGTATGAGCTCGGATCCCGTTTTAGAGTGAAGCCCCTAAGTTTTTTGTCCTTGCTTTGCTGTCAGAGAAGTTGAGGCTGAGGAGGCTGTGAAGGTGTTCAGTTTTAGCCTCTGCACTCAGTTGTGGTGTTCTTTTGTGCCAAGGCCGGCGCTGCTTTCACACGAATCATGACTAATAATATGACTTGGTTACAGGTATTTTGTTGCAGCATGTGGGAAAGGGACCAGTTTGGTCTGTTGCTGAATCAATCCTGCAGCTTTTTTTTTTAATGGTCGGGACTGGTTTTTTTGGTGAAGTTAAACTACAGGCGTGTCACTAACAACCATCTGCCTTGATGCATTAATTGAGCAGAATGAGAGCCTGGTTATGTGTTTGTCTGCTTTGCTGCTGTATTCAGTAGAGTTTTTTGTTCACTGGTTCAATAACATTTGGCATTTTTTCCATAGGCAATAAGTAACAAGGACCAGCACAGCATATCGTACACGTTGTCCCGGGCCCAGACAGTGGTAGTTGAATATACACATGACAGCAACACAGATATGTTCCAGGTATGTGAAGTAAACATGATGTATAAATGTATTCTGGCTTTTTGGTAGTTTCTAACAAGACATCCTCTCAACAGGCTTTTTCCCTTAGACCCAAAAGTTTGCGCGTGTCACTTTCTGCACTTTACTGTTAGAGATGCTTAATTCCGTTCATTCCCAAGGCTGCAGATCTGTGCATCTCTTTTAGGCTTGGTTGGAGGTGAAAGTTGGGGTTTTTTGGTGACTAATGGCCAGCGTTATGGTTTTGCCTTTCATTGCCGGTCTGCAAGTCATGGAACCTGTCTCCTGGTCCCTCCTTGCAAAATGAAGAATAAAGTGCATGGGCTTTTTTAAGCACTTGGAACTTTACTGCTGGCATTTACGGAGGGAGTTGTGTCAAGCTTTCCTGTATTTTCATATTTAGCTTGACACAACTAACTAAAATCTCCCAAAGGCCTTGAAGCAAGCCCAAAAATAAGTCTAAAGTGCTGGGAGGTGTAGAGAGCGGAGACCCAATTCTGATGTGCTGGCAGTTCAGAGCAACTGTGTCGCAGCCCCTGTGTACACGAGACAGAACCACAAACACGTTTGCAGCTGCGGTGTGCGCTCGTATCTTATAATTGTTTCCTGTTTTCTTCTCAAAAGGCAGGGTTTTGGTTTTGGGGGGGGAGTTTTTCAATGCGCTTTGTTCCTCCCGGTTCCTGGACTATCTTGTGTTGATTTTGTTGTCGTCACTGATTTACGGCAAGGAGTTTTGCTGTCACAGCACTTAGCTGTGACGCCGCTGCAGGAACTGAGAAGGGTGGGAGGCGTTGGGAAGCGGTGGAGGAAGCTCTTGTACATCTGCAAATACCTGCAGCGGAGCAAAAGGCCTGGGAGGAACTGGCCGCCGCACAAGCTGTTGCTGGTGTGAGTGTTGTCTCCCCAGGCGCGCCGTGGCCTGCGTGTGCCGCTCTGACAGGGCCAGCGGCAGGCCCCGTGTGTGATGGGTTTATCCTGCCTAAGAAGAAAAAGAGAAAAACAAATTCTGCCAGAGCAGTTTCGGTCTCGTGAAAGCTCCTCGTCCAGCCTTCACCAAAACGCACCCCGGGCTTTTGGGTCTCCTGCCAAGCAGATAATTGGTCTTAATGTAACCAGCTATTTCATGTGGGGCTGTTGAAATGTCTGGAAGTGAGTGAGAGGTAGTATTGTGTAAGTGGGCTTTAAACCTGGCTACGTGGATGTTTGCCAAGAGAGAACAAGTCCAGAGGAAGCCATGGAGATGCTGCGAGGGCTGGAGCCCCTCGGCTGTGAGGACAGGCTGATGCGCTACCAGGTTTTTTTGAATGCCAAGAGCACCTCTCCCACGAGGACAGGCTGAGAGAGTTGGGGGTCTTCAGCCTGGAGAAGAGAAGGCTCTGGGAGACCTTTGAGCCCCTTCCAGTCCCTCAAGGGGCTCCAGGAGAGATGGGGAGGGACTCTGGATCAGGGATGGGAGCCCTAGGAGGAGGGGGAAGTGTTTTAAGCTGAAAAATGGGAGATTTAGGAGAGATACCAGGAGGAAATTTCTTCACCCTGAGCGTGGTGAGAGTCTGGCCCAGGTTGTCCCGAGAAGCTGTGGCTGCCCCATCCCTGGAGGGGTTCAAGGCCAGGTTGGAGGGGGCTTGGAGCAACCTGGTCTGGTGGGAGGTGTCCCTGCCCAAGGCAGGGGGGTTGGAACTCTATCTTCAAGGTCCCTTCCAACCCAGACCATTCTGTGATGTAACTTCTTTTCATGCTTTATAAGGAAAAGGACAAGATGAGTTGACTGGAAAAGCAGTGAAACCCATTTAATTCTATCCAAGCCAGTAGAGTTGTGTGGGACTGCAAAGCTCATTCTTCCACGCAGCCAGAAAGAAGGCACAACTTCTAGAAAAATCAGTTTGTAGTCGGACGTTGTGTTCTATGCACATTAACGTAACCCCTCCCCGCCACAAACATCCTGGACCTGCTCTTTCCTGACAATTTTGATGCTTCTCAGTGCCCTGCCGGAGCTGGAGGGGCAGCTCATGTCATCTCATCTTCCTGCATCTACACCTCCACCTCGTCTGGCACCGTTCAGAATATTCTGGGTGTGCAAAGTGACTGAATATCACTTTTCTTCCATCTAATTGGCTCTTTCCTCGCAGTTTTGGCGCTGCCGCAGCTGGTCCGGCTGACCTCAGTGTAACCTTTCTGATGAGGCGGCCTTCAATGGGAAATCATCTCAGTATTGACTTAATTACATCGTTTCATTTCCCCTTCCTTCGGTTGGCTGTACGCAGCCTTCAGAATAACTTTGATCACATGGAGGTGGAATAACTCATCCATTCAGATGTGGCTTTAGAAACCTTCGTTTAGATCGGTGGAGCCGGAAGGTTGTGATTCTTCCTTGATGGCTTTTAAATGTTTTGAGTTTGTGAATATTCCTAGACCCAAAGGCAAACTTCTAAATGGGTTTGTGGTGTGTTTTTTTTTTTGTCTTTTTCTAAATCCCTTTCCAGATTGGTCGGTCAACGGAGAGTCCTATCGACTTTGTTGTGACAGATACGGTTCCTGGAAGTCAGAGCAATTCAGATACGCAGTCTGTGCAGAGCACTATATCACGGTTTGCCTGCAGAATCATATGCGAGCGCAACCCTCCTTTTACGGCAAGAATATATGCTGCGGGATTTGACTCCTCGAAAAACATCTTTCTCGGGGTAAGGGATCTCTTTCTTTGTTCCTGCGGCTTCAGTGCAGGCTTATTTTCAAACGCATTCGTAGCTCCCCTTCAACCCAATCAAACAAAAGGTTTGCGTTGGTGTCATTTCTCCTAGGAGAAAGCTGCCAAGTGGAAGACGTCGGATGGGCAAATGGATGGACTGACCACAAACGGGGTTCTTGTCATGCATCCCCGGAACGGATTTACGGAGGACTCCAAGCCGGGGGTGTGGAGGGAGATATCCGTGTGTGGGAACGTGTTCAGCCTCCGGGAGACCAGATCAGCTCAGCAGAGGGGAAAGATGGTAAGAGGAGCGACCGATGTCTGTGCGGGCCGTTGAAAACGGCTCCAAGCGTGAGTGGTTGGGCATCAACAGGGGCTGGAATCTGCCCCCTTTGGTGTGGAAGTCACCTCTGTCATTAGCTCTGCTGGCTCCTTGTGTGTCTGTGTGTCCATATGTGATGGTGTCTGGCTCGGCCTGAGTGACTGATAGTGTTTGTCTCCAAACTGGTACGTAATTGCAGATCTAGGCTGCGCTTCTCGATGCAGTTGCCGGTCTGCTGTGCTCTTCCGCAGACTGTTGTAGCCTTGAGCACCTTTTAAAGAGTATTTTCCTGATGGAGTTTATGCTTTTCAGGTTTTCCCTCTTTTCCTTTTCTGTGGAATTCCTTTTCTCTAGAACTAGACTTTTATTGACACGTGCCTGTATACCTGGATATCCATTTCCACCTTGGCATTCTGAGTTTGTTCTCTTGTTTCCAAGGCATTGGTGACATTTGGAGGAGGGGGTTGGCTTGGGTATGACTGGGGGATCCTCTTAGCCAAAAGAAATGCTACACAGACACTTAAAGTGATGCAGTTAGCTAGGATTGCTGAGAGCTGACTTGTTCTGGAGGAGAGGAAAGGTGCGTGTGAAGAAAACAGTCTAAAACGTGGTGGAGGACTAAATGAGACTTGTCAAGAAGGGTTGGGTTTTTTTTAATAAATAAAAAAAAGAGGAGAGGGAAAATCTGACACTCTATGGGTGTCTTGTAGAAGGACAGTCTTGCCTGAAATGCCTTGTCTGGGTCTTCCAGGCAGGTTTGTGTTAGGAACGCGCATCCTGTGGCTCTCCAGGTACCCTCTGGTGAAGCGTCTCTCTCTCTTTGTCCATCACCAGGTCGAGAACGAAACGAACCAGCTGCAGGATGGCTCCCTGATAGACCTGTGTGGGGCCACGCTGCTGTGGCGCACGGCCGAAGGGCTTTCCCGTACCCCCACCGTCAAGCACCTGGAGGCCCTCAGGCAGGAGATCAACGCGGCCAGGCCCCAGTGCCCGGTGGGCTTCAACACCTTGGCCTTTCCCAGCATGAAGAGGAAAGATGTTGTAGACGAGAAGCAGCCGTGGGTTTATCTGAACTGCGGCCACGTCCACGGCTACCACAACTGGGGAAACAAAGAGGAAAGGGACGGCAAGGATCGGGAGTGTCCCATGTGCCGCTCTGTCGGCCCCTACGTGCCGCTGTGGCTGGGGTGCGAAGCGGGATTTTACGTGGATGCGGGACCTCCCACTCACGCCTTCAGCCCCTGCGGACACGTGTGCTCTGAAAAGACAACGGCGTATTGGTCCCAAATTCCTCTTCCCCACGGTACTCACACTTTTCACGCAGCCTGTCCCTTCTGCGCCCATCAGCTGGCTGGTGAGCAGGGCTACATCAGACTCATTTTCCAGGGACCTCTGGACTAACAGCCGTGTTTCCGAGGACTGCAGGAAGCTCATAAGCTAAGCGATCCCGATTTTTAAACCCTTTTTTCGTATTCTCTGGGCTTTGCTGGTTTGCATTAAGATGAAGAATTTTTGGGGTGGTTCTTTTTGTTACAACGAAAGTCTGGAAGAAACGGGGAGGGAGGGGGGAAGAAGAGGGGAACCCCCTGCTTTTTTTTTTTTTCTTTTTAGTTAATAACTACTTCTGAAGAGGTGAAGGAAGTGTTGAGGTGAACTTCGATGCCTTCCGTTCAGCGGTTTTGAATCACATGCCCACAGTGTTGGAAAGTTGTTTCATTCTTTTTGTATATGGAGGGTAAATAGTTCAAAGAAACATTAGTTTACAGCTTGGATGCAAACGTTGTAAAATATAACGTGTATATTAACTCTTTTCTATTTATCTTTATTATTGAAAATCCGTAGAACGTTTAGAGAGTAGCATGGTCATAGTGTGTTACATCCAGCCATCGGATGTGTAGAGTAGTTCTGGGCGGAGAAGGACGTGAGATGGAAACAGTAGAAAAATCCTTTTTTTAATCTAAAATACTGAGTTCTTAGAATAGTTCAACTGCTTTTTAAACAAAGCTAATGCAAATTATGATGGCATAAAGGTGTGCTTTAACCATGTTGGAAGGTAGCTAGGAAGGACTTCTTAAAGAGTCTTTTCGGTAGGACTGTGCTTAAGATCTGGTTATGAGGAGAATATTTACCAGACTCTTGGAATATGCAACTTAGTCTAGATTAAGGATATTTTTTATTTTTCCTCCCTTTGTGCTAACACCTCTCTTTATTTAGCATTAGTGACCTTTGTGAGGGTTTTCCCGGTGTTAAACATTAACAGACCTGAAAGAGGAGGCTCGTTTTGTTCCTTACGGGTTTTGGGGAGAGGG
>VXAK01006506.1:16592-38451 GCA_013399435.1 Arenaria interpres | reverse complement strand
AGGGAGCTGGGGGGAGCAGTGTCAAATGGGCTGGGGAGGGTGGGAGAGCTCGGGCCGGGGCTGGACCTGGATGCTTGGAGGAGGTGGGCTCTGATGAGCAACCTCTCCCCTTCCTCTCCCTCATCACCCACCAGGACAGGCCAGTGCACGACACACGCCCTGACCCTTCTTAGCATTGAGTTCAGCTTTTTTTGGCCAGCTTCAAACTTTATTTTTTTACATTTTTTTTTTTTCTTTTTCAAAATCCAGACTGTATCATTGACAGTAGCAAATTTCAGTAGCTTAGAGCGTAGCTTTAATTTCTCCTTTCGAAGCTGTTCTAACGTTTTCTGGGTTTAAAGAGAGACCTCTGTTGCTTAGACGTCATGAATTCTTTACTTTGACTGTCAATTGTTTCTCCATTTTTAAAAAGAAATGATATATATTGTTTGGTTCACTCAGGAAAATGCATGTGTCAGGAAACCTGTATTATAAGTTCAGTTAGCTGTCATGTACAAGTAACTGCTGTTACTCCCTTTCCATAAAAATATAACTGATTTTGACATTTTCCAGATTATATGCATTAAGTAATGAAACTTATGCAGCGAGAAACCCCCTGTATTGTAGTTGTTCTAATCATTTTATTCAAACTATATTATACTGTAGGTTAATTTTTATTTGCAAATTAATTTATTCAAACTACGTGAGTAAACACTTTTCAAAAATGGAAGTTCTGGGATCGTCTGTTGCTTTGTCTCGGAGGGATGAGGAAGGTGGCTGGAGATGGCCCCTCTGCTGCCCCGTGAGGGCTCGGGGTTGCACCTGGGGATTAAGGTCACGGAGAAAGAAGTAACTGGAAAAGAGTTTGTGTGTTGTTCCCAGTCGTTGATTTGAAGGGCTCCTTTCAGATGTGACCTTTCCCTGTGTTTTGTGTTTAACCCTACGTTAACAAAGGTGAGATTCCTGTTCAAAAGGCACCTCTGAGTAAGTTACAAATGTAAGCGAAATCTTTAACGAAACAGCTGGGCTCTTGTAAAATGTCAAGAGCTTTTGATTCCATCTTCCCCAAAATGGGAATGATGCTTCTTCTCTGGTCCTGATCTTGTTGACTACGGGGATATGAGAAATCAGAGAAGGATGTGGTGCCAGCTACAAAGCAGTGTGAGTGGTGTGATGGTGAACTGCGAGGACAGAGAACGGGATGGTGGTGGACACGTGGAAAGCGGTGTCCTCGCCTCACCACAGGAAGGATGTGGACCTGTTGGAGCGGGGCCAGAGGAGGCCACGGAGATGCTGGGAGGGCTGGAGCCCCTCTGCTGGGAGGACAGGCTGAGAAAGTTGGGGGGGGTTCAGCCTGGAGAAGAGAAGGCTCCAGGGAGACCTTCGAGCCCCTTCCAGTCCCTCAAGGGGCTCGAGGAGAGATGGGGAGGGACTCTGGATCAGGGAGGGGAGCCCTAGGACGAGGGGGAAGGGTTTGACAGTGAAAGAGGGGAGATGGAGCTGAGATGTGGGGAAGAACTTCTTTGGTGTGAGGATGGTGAGAGCCTGGCCCAGGTTGCCCAGAGAAGCTGGGGCTGCCCCATCCCTGGAGGGGTGCAAGGCCAGGTTGGAGGGGACTTGGAGCAACCTGGTCTGGTGGGAGGTGTCCCTGTCCATGGAAGGGGGGTGAAGCTTCAAGGTGTCTTCCAACCCCAGTCATTCAACCTTTCAACCTGGATCATTCAACTCTTTCAACCTGGATCAGGCCCAGTTGCTGTTGAATTAGACCAGATTTCCTGGTCAGAGTCTTGGCTTGTGCAATCCCTGCTTCCTTTTCTGTAAAAACACTGGAAAAACTCATGTATTTTTAATTGTAGCTCCCAGCTTTAACATAAGGGCTGTGATCCTGCTGGAAATGCAGCTTCTAAGGGTCTGTCGTTGACCGTAGGAGATGACTTCTACACATCCTGTGAAAAAGACCTTGGGAAGCGTCTCTGCGGGAGCGGTGGTGGTTCCCGTGACCTGTGTTGGGGGTTCTTGGGGAGCAGTGGCCTCTGCGGGGGCAGCAGCGAGCCTGCCCCTTCCCCGGTGCTGCTTCCAGGGCAGCGATGGGAGCGTGGGACCCTGCTTTGTTGGTGGCAAAGGGCGCTGTGTCCGACTGGTGTCAGATGCAGCATCCCACAGTAACTTGCCCGGTGACACAGCCAAGCCGTGGAAACACCAAGGTGCTGCTGTTGCACAAGAAACAGCCGGTGGTGGCTTCTCCATCTTGTCCTGTCTCCCTCCCGAAAGCAAAAAGGTGACGGATTTAATGGATGGAATAAAAAATTGCTTTTATTCCCCCTGACCGAAGGTGTCCCTGGGAGCGCTGTCTGGTGGGACTGCAGAGCAGCCCTGCCACCAGTGGGACCGGTGGCTTTGGACATGCCTGAGGCTCTGCGTTGGAACAGTGTTAGGGGACAGCGTTAAGCCCCAGCGCCTGAATCTTGATGTTCCTGCCTTGGTTCCCCTGCGAGCTGCTGTCCATAGAATCGTATGGGGTTGGAAGGGACCTCTGGAGATCATCTAGTCCAACCTCCCCACCAGAGTGGGTCTACCTATAGCAGGTTGCACAGGAACTTGTCTGGGTGTGTTTTGAATGTTTCCAGAGGAGACTCCACCACCTCTCTGGGCAGCTTGTTCCAGTGCTCTGCCACTCTCACAGTGAAGAAGTTCCTTCTCATGTTTAGGTGGAACTTCTTATACTCAAGTTTGTGCCCGTTACCTCTTGTCCTGTCCCTGGGCACCACTGAAAAAAGACCAGCCCCATCCTCCTGACACCCTCCCTTTAAGTGTGAGATTCCCCCCTCAGCCTTCTCATCTCCAGACTAAAAAGACCCAAGTCCCTCAGCCTCTCCTCGTAAGGGAGATGCTCCAGGCCCCTCATCATCTTTGTAGCCCTCTGCTGTCACCTCTCCAGCAGTTCCCTGTCCTTAAGCTGGGGAGCCCAGAACTGCACCCAGATGTGGCCTCCCCAGGGCAGAGCAGAGGGGCACAATGACCTCCCTCCATCTGCTGGCCACGCTCTTCTTGATGTGTGCCAGGAGACCATTGGCCTTCTTGGTCACAAGGGCACATTGCTGGCTCATGGTCATCCTGTTGTCCACCTGGACAAGATGAGTAACTGGAGGTAAAATGAAGCCCGTCCCTGCCCTCTCCCTGGCTCCAGGGTGGGTGGACCCTCGGTTTGGTGTCGGACGTGTAGAGCAGGAGAGCTGCTGGTGGTCCTCCAGATCTTCTTGTATGGAAACCATTTGGATCCAGACTAATGCCTCTGTTATCCAGCAAGGTCTGTCCAGCCCTGTTGTCTGGTGTCCGGTGGCGGATGGGAGTGTGTGGCCTGGGGGAAGAAGAACAGGCCGAGCAGATAGGACGCTGCCAACACCTCAGAGACTTTCTGAGTAAGAGGTGGCATCCTTGGATTTTTCTACCTTTAACAGGACTTCATTTGAGCTCAAACAGGCTTCCAGCACCTGAAATCCTTGTGATGAGGAGCCACAAGGCTCAGCCACCTGCTATAAAGCGTGTTGCCTGGTGCCTTCACTTTATACTCAACTTCTCGTGGTACCAGAGGCAGGGGACAACCATTTCCTGCTCCCCTTTTACCCGCCACTCTCGATGTGGCCGCTGGCGTGCCCGGCTCTCCTTGTCCTTCTCCCCCTCCTCTGGAGCTGTAACTCACACCAGCATCGCCCGCTTTTCCTCTTCCTGGTGGAAAGACCTGAAAGGTCTCACTTCCCCCTTCACGGCGTGTCCCCGGCTCACAGCCCGGAAGGATTC
Source organism: Arenaria interpres (assembly GCA_013399435.1). NCBI lineage: Eukaryota > Metazoa > Chordata > Aves > Charadriiformes > Scolopacidae > Arenaria > Arenaria interpres. The sequence goes on along the minus strand of VXAK01006506.1, from coordinate 34,674 downwards.
CCCGTGAAGCACCAGCGGCGCGGAGAAGGTAGGTAGGAAACGGTAATCCCACGTTTTTCAGAGAGAAGGTAGGAGCTGCAGCACGCTGTTACGTCGCGTGGGGGGCGTGAAGCTTCCCTACGTGTGGTCTTTGATAACTCCCAAGACCATCCCCTTGTCTTATTTATAGCTCATCGTAATCGTCCTTGTATTCGCTTCTGCTTAAAAAACAAAAGAGAAAAATCACATTCACTGTTCTTCTGCGGCTGTTCCATCTGACGGTTTCTCAGTTCATGGTTATGATTTTTTTTTTAAAGTACTTCTATTGAAATATGTGATTTGTTTTTTTTTAATTCATAAAACCATGTTGGTTGGACTCGGCGTCCCCACGAAACGTGCTTTGGGGGGTTTTTTGGGTCATCCGCTCTTCAGCCTGGACGGGGTTTTCCTTTCAGCCTCTCCGGGGAAAGGCTTGGGAAGGTGAGCTGGTCCTTAAGGGGTAAGGGAAGAGCGATGGCTTTGCTGGGGAACAGCCCCACGGAGGATGCGCGGTTCATCTCCAGGCTGAGGAGATCCCCTCCTTCCCCTGGCTGTGACGCTCGGATCTCACCGGGTTCCCAGCACCTCCCAGCGCTCCCGTGCCTGTAAAACAACTTGGGAACGCCACCACCTTCCCTTCGCTTGGCTGCACCGCAGCACAAAGCCCTTAGTGCTTCCGTGTCCTCTTCCCTCCAGAAGAACACTGATTTATTATTTTTTTTTTTTTCATTTTCATTTTTTTTAGCTGATCCCAGAAGACTTGAAGCAGAGCAAATCCACCCCGCGATATTCTCAACTTGCCTGGATGCAAAGCTAAAAACTGCAGCTTGCTGTCATGCGCCGTAGGGACGGAATTGAGTCAACTCATCCTTGCCAAAAAAACCCATCCTTTTTCTCTCTTTTTTTTTTTTTTATTGCTGCTTTTTCTCTTTTTTTTTTTTTCTCCTTCTGTTGTGTGGGAGGAGGAGAAAATTAGTTATTCAGCGGAACGAGGACAATTAAAAGCAAACGCAGCTCGCAGCGATGCCATCATCTGTTCTGTTCGCCCTGGGCAACACGGAGACAACCTGCCATCGTTTTAGTTGGCCTCTTTATTTTATTTTTTTTGATTATTTTCTTTAATTTATTTTTTTTTGGCTTGTGCTAGTTCTGCACAATGGCTGGCGTTTTCTAAAGTCACCACAGGACTGAGACGCAGGCATGTGTCCGCTTCCCTTTTGCCTGAACAATCACCTAAAATGGGACTCTAAAGGGGAGGGGAGGCTCCAAAGGGCCGTGGGTTTGAGAGGTGGTGGTCTTGCCTTTCTGGGGAGTGTTGCCCCCCAAAGGGGACGTGGTGTGGAGTCATAGAATCGGTTTGGTTGGAAGAGACCGTTAAGATTATCGAGTCCAACCATTAACCCAACACTCCACCACTAAACCCGTCCCTCAGCACCACATCTACCTGTCTTTTAAATACCTCCAGGGATGGCGACTCCACCACTTCCCCGGCAGCCTCTTCCAATGCCTGACAACCCTTTTGGTGAAGAAATTTCTCCTACATATCCATCCTGAACCTCCCCTGGTGCAACTTGAGGCCATTTCATCTTGTCCTATTGCCTGTTCCTTGGGAGAAGAGACCAACGCCCCCCCGGCTACATCCTTCTTTCAGGGAATTGTAGAGAGCAAGAAGGTCTCCCCTCAGCCTCCTCCAGGTTGAAGACCTCCAGCTCCCTCAGCTGCTCCTCACAAGACTTGTGCTCCAGACCCCTCACCAGCTCCGTTGCCCTTCTCTGGACACGCTCCAGCCCCTCAATGTCTTTCCTGTCGTGAGGGGCCCAAAACTGGACCCAGCCCTCGAGGTGGAGCCTCCCCCGTGTCCATGGGTCACACCACGAAATGAACCTGTGGTGCCACTCTCCACCGCTGCCGGAGGAGAAACGTCCAAGGTGGGTCGTGGGGATGTGGGCCCGATCTCCACAGCTGGGGGTCACAGTGGCCAGCTGGGCGAAGAGTCCCAAGCTCTGCAGAGCAAAGGTGCCAGGGCCTCCATCCATTTCATGAGCTTTCTTTGCTTCTAAAGGGGAGCTAAATCAACCAGAAGGTCTTTTAAATGCCACGCAACAGCACGGAGCCTGGATATTTAATGCTTTTTTCACTTATTCACATGAAAAGTGGATTCAGAGCAGCTTCCCTCAGAGGCAGGGTAAGCGATGGCAAAGACTGTGGCTCCACCACCACTCCGGGTGTTTTCAGCCTTACTCAGCGTTTCGGCTGGCATCCCTCTTTATTGCTTGGAAATCTCGCTCCGCCTGTTGTGGAGAAGGAGGAGCAGAAGGTGGGTGCGAGCACCTTGGGGCCTCAGGTGAATCAGTTCCTCAGTGACAAAACTCAGGACCAGAGAGGACATGCCACGAACCCCACTCTGGGCTGCCCAGAGTTAGAATCATAGAATCACAGAATGGTTTGAGGTGGAAGGGACCTTAAAAACCATCCAGTTCCAACCCCCTGCCCTGGGAGACTGCAGGGACACCTCCCACCAGACCAGGTTGCTCCAAGCCCCCTCCAACCTGGCCTTGAACCCCTCCAGGGATGGGGCAGCCACAGCTTCTTGGGGCAACCTGGGCCAGGCTCTCACCACCCTCACACCAAAGAAGTTCTTCCTGAGATCTCATCTCAATCTCCCCTCTTTCAGTTTAAAACCCTTCCCCCTCCTTCTATGGCTCCCCTCCCTGATCCAGAGTCCCTCCCCATCTCTCCTGGAGCCCCTTGAGGGACTGGAAGGGGCTCCAAGGTCTCCCCGGAGCCTTCTCTTCTCCAGGCTGAACCCCCCCAACTCTCTCAGCCTGTCCTCGTGGGAGAGGTCTTCTTGGTATTCAAAAAAACCTGGTAGCACATCCAGGACATTCTATGTAGCAGCAGTTTGTAGATGCCACCCGGCATCCCGTGTCCCAGAGACCGCCTTGGGTTTGCTCCCAGATCACGAGCGGAAGCAGTGTTGGGTTCTGGGCTCTTCTGTCCTGCCGGTGGCAGAGTCTCCACCGGGAAGCTGCCAGCCGATGCGTTTAACGTGGGCTTTCCTGATAGTGATAATCTTTTAATCACAACGTCACTCCGGGCTGAGTCAAATGTCTTACAAAACTCCATTACGACTGCCTTTTATCTGCCGAACGTGTATCAAAGGAGGAAAACAGGTTTGTCAGATGTAAGGTTTTTCTTCTGAAAAACCCAGGTTGATTGGCATTCTGTTATTGTCCTTTATCTGTGAGCTCTGATCAGCTTCCTCTTTCTTTTGCTCAGCACGGATGTCAGATGGAGGTAGTCTGAAATTGGAGCCCTTGCCTCTCTTTTCAGTACCAGATCTTGGCGTCTCTGGACTTCCTCTACTGTTTCAAGGAAAGAAACCAGTAAGGGTTCCCAGATTGCATCAAACAACTTTTGTCATGAGTTTTAGGTACGAGCTTCTTGGCATCAGCTGTTTTTAAAATGTATCATTCGTAATTCACGGTAGTGATAGGACGAGGGAGAACAGTTTAGAACTGAAAGAGGGGGGATTTAGGTGAGATCTCAGGAAGAACTTCTTTGCTGTGAGGGTGGTGAGAGCCTGGCCCAGGTTGCCCAGAGAAGCTGTGGCTGCCCCATTCCTGGAGGGGTTCAAGGCCAGGTTGGAGGGGGCTTTGAGCAACCTGGTCTGGTGGGAGGTGTCCCTGCCCAGGGGAGAGGGGTGGGACTGGATGGTCTTTAAGGTCCCTTCCACCTCAAACCGTTCTGTGATTCTATGTTAATATAACCATGAATCCATGAAAGGTCTTCTCCTGCATTCATCTGCCCCGTGGCAAGGTCAGCTCTACCCAAATCCTGCTTGCGAGCGTTTCAAAATCTGCAGATGAATGGAGACTCCACAACCTCTCCAGGCAGCCTGTTCCTCAGTTCAGTCATCCTCCTAGAGAGAAATTTCTCCTCAACTTGAACTTAAAGTCCCCCAGAAAGAAAGCTTTAGCAAATAACTTCTTATTGCTTCCACAACCCAGAGGATGTGGAGACAATAGTTTTTTAATTGCTCCTTCTACCAGGTTTTTCCCTATGTGAAGGCTGTGAGCATGTCTCTCCTTGGCCTTTTCTTCTCTACGCTGAAGAGGTCCTTTTGATCTTTCTTCGTAGGTTGTGCTTGCCAGAGCATAAGGGTACTTGCTTCAGTTTTCTGAGCTCTGTCTTCAACTTCGCCACGTCCTCCCTGAGACCCTCCACTCAATGAGTGATGTGAGAAGGTCCCTGCCCATGTCTGGCATATGCTCTATGTCCCTTCGAGGACTCTTCCCCACCTCTTCCAGTGGGGAAGAATGCCCCCATGGCTCTTTGTTTCAGAATGTTTCTGGCCATTGAGAAGCATTTTGGTTTTGGGTGCCCGAGCTCTCGTCACTGAGCAATTCGGATCTTTCTACAGAGTCCTCCTTTCAGGTTCTGACCGGGAGGTCAAGGGGATCATCTGCACCTAAAACAACCTTGTGCACGCAGATATTAGTGCTGCCGCATCCGAGAGCGGGGCGGTGCACCCCTGGGATGGGGGTAGAGCACCCCCTGAAAAACACGGGGATGCTCCCTCCCTGCTGCGGGTTTCTCCTGGAGCATCCCCCATTCATCCCACTCCTTGGGGGATAGATCTGGCGTTAGGATCACTCTTACACAGCCCGGCGACCGCCCCCCTCTCCCCCAGGAAACCAGCTCGTTAACAAACCCAGCTACAACTCCTCAACTCCAACCACTGAAGAGCAAGTTGAGACCAAAGCCTTTACCTACCGTCTGGGTAGGATTTTTCTCCACTTAAAGGAAACAAAGGCTGCCCAGGGAGGTGGTGGAGTCTCCTCTGGAGACATTCAAACCCCGCCTGGACACGTTCCTGTGCAACCTGCTCTGGGTGGACCTGCTTTGGCAGGGGGGTTGGACTAGATGATCTCCAGAGGTTCCTTCCAACCCCGGGTGCTCCTGAAAAGGCAACCCAAAGCCAAAGATTTTTGGATTCTAAGCGCTTGGGCAGAGTTTGGAAATAGAGACATTACGACTTTCTGCAGGAGTTCTCGATCGACGGCTTCCCCTGCCTGACACCGAATGAACTCGTCCAACCTAGAAGGAAAAAAAAAAAGGAGGGAGGAAAGGTGCCTAACAAGCCTTAAACCGCTGATATTCAATATATTAAAATTTAATGATGAGCTATTAATAATAAATGCAGCCAGGAAGATGGGAGAACTGCAGTATAATGGCCTCGAGATTTCTAGTTAGCCAGATTTCTCTACCGAGCTGGGAAAGGAGGAGGGCAGCTTTCAAAAGGATGAAAAGCCTCCTTGGAGGGACAGATGTAAGCAGCACCAGTCCCTGCGGGTTGGCTGGACTGGGAAAAGGGTATTTTAAGTGTTTCTTTCATTAAAAGCTGAGCTGGGGGTGGGCGGTGTGCATGCCGTGTAAGGAAAAGATGATCGGGAATGCCAAGACCTTGAGCATAAAGTAGGGAATTGGGGTCATTTCCTTGCTGACGGGGATTTCCTGTGTGAAATTAACTCTTCCTCCCCGCATCTGCCGTTGCTGGTGGTAGGCACAGAAAAAAAACCCAAAAAACAGCCTCCTGCCTCTTCAGCCGGATTTCGGGGGCCGATCTTCCCATGACGGTGGCCATCAGGGACACACCGAGGCAGGGGGTGTGATAAACGTTACACCCTGAGCGTGAACAACTCTTCTTCTTCTAGGGACTCTTTGTCGGGAAGTGCGGTGACAGGACAAGGGGTAACGGTTTTAAATTGGAAGAGGGGAGATTGAGATGAGATCTCAGGAAGAAATTCTTTGCTGTGAGGGTGGTGAGAGCCTGGCCCAGGTTGCCCCGAGAAGCTGTGGCTGCCCCATCCCTGGAGGGGTTCAAGGCCAGGCTGGAGGGGGCTTGGAGCAACCTGGTCTGGTGGGAGGTGTCCCTGCCCAGGGCATCGGAACTTGATGATCTTCAAGGTCTCTTCCAACTCTAACCATTCTATGATTCTCTCCTGCTCACCTCATAGTAACGTTGTCCAGGCTTTGGTGGCTGCCAGGAGCCAGCGTCATCCAAGAGAAGACCCGGCATGTCTGTGGCTTCCCTCATCACAGAGAGAAAATGGCCCTGGTTAGACACTGCTTGTTTTTGTGAGCCCGTAGCGGTTACTTCAGGATCACGTGGGTCTTTAAAATTAATTAGTGCTCTATTTGGGTGTCCCCCTAGATGTGGATAATAGGTTCTCTGGTCCTGTGGGACCTCTCCTGTCCCCCAGAGTTTATAAAGACGCTCACTGACAACCGTTTGATTAGTTTCTTGAAGGCTCCAGAGTAAATTTTACTTGGCCCCGCTGACTCTGAATTCCTCTCATCTCTCTTAACAATTGTTTAAGCAGTTCTTTTCCTCATCTGGCCTGTATTTCCTGTCTCTGGTTGTTAGTGTGAGACGTGTTAATAAGCATCTGGATGCTATTAACACATTTTGTGAGAACAGAAGCAGGATAAAGAATAGAAATTGGAGGCGGAAGTAAATCTGCGTTCTTTTGTGTCGCATGAGGAACAACCTCCTAGAAGAAGACGACATCTTTGCTCCTCTTGTGCTTGCTTGTGAAGCTGACCGCCAGGACTACCTTTACGCCACGTAGGTGTAAAAACACAGTATGGACCAGGGAGTTGCCACGTGGTTGTAAGAAATACTTCCAGGGGGGGTCTAGAGGACATTAGAAAGAGGATGGTGTGCCTACGGTCATCCCAAAAGGATGCTGTCCCAATAAGCGTTCCCGTTCCGGCTCCACAAGCAGGGAATAACAAAGGGCAGGACAGAAGAGTGCCGATGGCTTCTCTCCTCGCTTTCCAGGGCCGGGCGAATCCACAGAGCGTATCTGAGGCTCTTTGGAACAGTCAGCAGGAGATGAAGCAACGCGAGGCCTCGCCTCCGCCGCGGTTTATTCAGCCGCCTGCCGCAGGTCGTGTACCGGGAGGCGCTTTTTAATACGGCACCTGCCTCTTACTAAACCCAGCCCTGAAAAAGTCGCTTTGATTCCGACACACCGCCCGTTTTCTGTTATGTGGTGTTGTCAAGGTGAAGAAACGAATTGGCCTGGATTTTCAACGACGTGGATCTCGAACTCCGATAGGCGTTGGAAGGGAAGCTCGGCCCTGGGTGAAATAAGGAGGTGGTGCAACAGCTGATCAGCCCTCCGGTAAGTAGCCAAGCCCTGCGAACGCAAGGAGGTGATTTCAGCCCTGTTTCTAACTCCGGTTTCTTCCACCCAGTTGCTCAGCTCCCACCAAGGTTTCTGCTGGCAGCAAGCAGACACCGGGAGACAAGAAAAGACATGTATTATCTGAAATTCAGGTTCTCTTCGTTTCTGGAAAGTTGGGGAAAGGCTGCCATCTGCTGTAATACAAAGTGGTTGCTGGAAATCAAATGTGACCTAAATCGACTCATAATCACAGAATCTTCTAGGTTGGAAGGGACCTTAAAGATCATCTTGTCCAACCGTCAACCTAATTTTGACAAAAATAAACACCCACACAACAAACAAAAAGCAACACCATCACTAAACCATATCTCCCAGCACATCAACCCGTCTTTTGAACACCTCCAGGGATGGTGCCTCAACCCCCTCCCTGGGCAGCCCATTCCAATGGCTGATCACCCTTTCGGTGAAAAAATTCTTCCTAGGTCGTGTTGAATCTGTGGTGAGCTTTGGATGGCAGCAAGGTAAGACAAGCGAAGACGAACCGCGCGCTGAAAGGCGTATTGATGCGTTCCACGCAGATCCCTCTCCTCATAACAGCTAATCCCTACAAAATCATGCCCTGAGGGGAAAAGAACTGGCCTTGTGGTCCCCGTCAGCTTTAACCCCAGGGGTTTCCAGCCGAGGGTGGAGAGGGGGGACGCAGGCAGCCGTGAAGGTAGCACTGTCCAGGCTGGGGAGGACACAGTGTGCTGCTTCCTCCTCCATGGGATCCAGGTGCTCATGGGACTTCTCCAGCCCCTCCGCTGGAGGATTTTAAAACACACAAAGGCATGTGGTTTTCCTCTCAGCAATGTGAGAGCGATACCTAAGACAGCCAGGAGACAGCTCGGCTGCTTCTGCCTTACTGGGTTGGGATTCCTGTGGCTGTACCTTCTACCAGTGGACCTTGCAATGCAGAGCAGAGCAAAGTCTAAAAAAACCTATAATTCAGAGCCTTTATCTCCAATCTTTAAAATAAAACCTGGACTGAACCCGGTGGTAAAACTAGAATCCAATTCCTACCTCTGGAAGTCCCTAAGATCCCAGCCTCACTCGCTTGGTACCTTCTTTAGATACCACCAACTTGGTCTGCTATTTCTCTACTTTTTTTTCTTTCTCCACGTCATCACTTGCTTTGAACCTGGACGTTTTGGCTCACAAGTGAGCTCAGAAACAAGAGCTCTTAGTTTGCCTGAGTAAAGATAGACCGAGAGGCTGGCAAAGAACTGTCCCACATAGGGTTAGCAGGGAAAAAAGGTGGGAATAAAGGACAGGAGCTGCTGACACCCTGCTTGTTTTGTAAAATAAGATTCCCTGCGTGGCTGTGTGGTGGCAGCCCTGGGGGACACGTGTTCCTGGAGTCCCTCAAGAGTCAAACACCTCTTCTCACGCATGCTCTGGCGAAAAACATGTGCTGAGGAGCTGTAGGTTTTAAAACACTTGGGTTGTGCACTGTCTGCCTGCTTGTAGGCACGCACCCGGCCCTCTGCCTGATGGTGCCCAACAGACTGAAATCCAGTAAAGATGTTTCGCTGCTTCTGGGATACCAGGATGGCTGGAAACATTGAGGTCTGGGAAGGAAAATACTTGATTTTTGGCTGTATTTTCTTACAATGGTCAGGAGGTCTAACATCAAATATTGCTGGTCAGCTGGAGATGGTGGGCACTCCAGCCTCAACGGTGGAAGGGGACAGAGAGAGAGAGGGGGGCCAATAAAAGAGAGGGAAATGCTTGTCAGCAGTACAAAGGTGTGGGTCATACTGGTGAAAACACCTAGGAGGTGATGTAGACTTCTTCAGGAGCCTCTCAAAGAGCAGCAGGATTAGAGAGAGAGTCTGGAGACTGCAAAGGGAGAAGTCTTCCCTAGACCCAGCAAAGCTGGAGGGCTCGATAAGGCATCTTAATCCCCGTGGATGATTTAAGTAAATGCTATAGGTGAATTCAGACATGCCATGGTCTTTACGCAGTGATTCCTTGCTCCCAAACAGGAGACTCTCCCCTTGTGTTTTTCAGTAACTTCCCACGTGGCCGTTTAAGTTGAAAGCGAAGCCCTGTCTGAGTCCCTGATGGATGATACCGGGGCAGACTGTTTCCCATTACGCTTCCCTGAAACCACCCCACCAGAATCCCTCCTTTTGTGGTGTTGGGGCAGCCATGGCTGCGTTCAAAGGGAGCGCTGCACGTAACAAAGCTGGCCTGAAAAGCTGGCGTTAAAAAAAAGACAAGCCAGAGCCCCTGATGACTCAGGTATTAATGTCCTCCACTTCATCAGAACAAGCTGCTATCTGTTAAAATGCGCTCACTCCAGATAGAGAAGCGAGAGCCTTTAATTTTACGCAGCCTCTTGACTGGCGACTTGACAGTACCAAGGAGAAACTGGGTTAAACGCAGACATGTCTCTGCAACGCGTCTAACGTGCCAAGGAATGACTTGGAGCCAGGAGGAGTCCTCCAGACACGGAGGAGTAAATGCCGTATCGTTTAGGAGCAAGGGGAGAGATGTGGCATCCCTGGCCTTATGTTGTGACAGTGACTTGATGGGAGTCTATTAAGAAACTGTCCTAGACAGAGCTGTTCACCTCCGCTATCCTGATCCAGCCACTTCTCCTTCCTGCAGACCCCTTCTTCTCACACTTTGAGCAGTCAGAGACGCGGGAACGGCCCGGCTCGTTCTCATCTCCAACGGGAGCTGTGGGTCTTGTCCTCTGGGGTTGGGCCAGGCACACATCCCACCTCATATCGTGCCTCGAGCAAGGACACAGCATGGCAGGCGGTGGCCCGTCAGCACAGAGGTGGGCCGGTCATCTGTCTCCTCTACAAGGGTGGGATCCTGAGCCCTCACAGTTAGCCTTTGGTTGACAGGCTAAAAATAACCTTCAAAACTGTGGGATGTGTTCCTTGGAAAAGTCACTAATGTTGTCCTATAAAACTGCCATCCCGTTTGGCATCTTTCTAAGCTCCTGTCTTGGGAGGTTTCTTGCAGCATCGAGCACCACGCTCCACTTACACTCACGCAAGGCAGGGAGATGTTTTCCCTGCTCTGGGCATGAAAAATTCAGTCTTCATATCCCTTCACATCACTGAAGACAAGAGGAGCAGAAACTCTCCGTCTGCTTTCTCTGCAGCGCTCGTCATCTTACATATTTCTTTTCTATCCCTTGCTTCCTCCGAGGAGAGCTTTTCCTCGATGTTTGCTTGTTCCTATCATTGTTTAATGCTGCTCTTTTAGAGACAAGATTGCCCACTACACTCAGGGTTCCTGGGGGACCTGCCCCTCTAATTACATTTCATCGTTATTTTCCCTCATATTCCTCATGGATCCCAATACCTTGTTCATTTTTTTTTTAACTTGCAGTACAAGGTGAGCAAAGGTTTTCTGTGGAAGTTTCTGAAAGCCAGCAGTACCACCACCCGGCAAGCAGGGACCTTCTAAAACCCTACAGCATCCCAAGAAAAGAGCCCGGATATTACTAGTGACAACCGAGCTTCTACAATCACGGAATCACAGAATCACATGGGGTTGGAAGGGACCTCTGGAGATTATCTCCTCCAACCCCTCCTGCCAGAGCAGATCCATCCAGTGCAGGTTGCACAGGAACATGTCCAAGTGGGTTTTGAATGTCTCCAGAGAAGGAGACTCCACCACCTCCCTGGGCAGCCTCTCCCAGGGCTCTGCCACCCTCACAGGAAAGAAGTTCCTCCACATGTTTAGGTGGAACTTTTTATCTTCAAGTTTGTGCCCATTTCCTCTTGTCCTGTCACTGGGCACTACTGGAAAAGACTGGCCCTGTCCTCTTGACACCCACCCTTTAAGTATTTATAGGCGTTAATCAGATCCTCCCTCAATCTTCTCTTCTCCAGACTAAAAAGACCCAAGTCCCTCAACTTTTCCTTATCAGAGAGATGCTCCAGTCCCTCATCATCTCTGTAGCCTCCACTGGACTCCCTCCAGCAGTTCCCTGTTCTTTCTTGAGCTGGGGAGCCCAGAACAGGACACAGTGCTCCAGATGAGACCTCATCCAATTCTGCCACCGAGCAGAAATAGGCATTTCCTTCCTTTTTATTGTCTCTTGCACACTCTTGTATCTGGCAAAACGTCAAGTTACTTTGTTCTTTTCACTGTTTATTTTCCACATCGTGAAACTGGCTGTTTCCCTGTTTCTTTTCCAGGAAGACTCCGCAGAAGACTCCTGAACCAGAGCGAGTGTAGGAAAAAAACCCTGTCGTATTTCTGTTGAGGTTTTGGTTTTTTGGTGGTTTGTTTTTTTTTCGAGAATGCCAATTTAACAGGTGTATCTGAAAAAAGCAGCGGTAGAAAAAAATTCCTGGCTAAAAGGACTGGGGGTGGGAGTTTTTTTTACCCGGGAGACTCTTTGTAAGACCAGGTCCCGCATGCAGGGGAACGAGGACGTTGTTTGTTTGCTGTCACCAGGGCACGGTAACACCCTGGCAGGGCTGAGTCACGCTCTCCTGCAAAGCCGACGTGGCCCTTGGCCATCGGTAGGGAGCAGAGATAACTGAAACGCTGCAGTCAGAAGACTTACCGTAAAAGCGCGCTTACTTTACAGACATGAGGTGTACTTGGAGAGGTGGACGGACAACACGTCAAGTGAACTATGGTTGGCTGACTCATCGTTTCCCTCGCCAAACCCTGCTGGTAAGGCGATGGCCCTTCTTATCTGCAGAGAACTGTCAGCACGTTCAGGCTGCGAACGGCAGAGTTGACAAGAGAAGCGTGGCCAGCAGGTCGTGGGAGGTGATGCTACCCCCTCTACTCTGCGCTTGTGAGACCCCACCTGGAGCTCTGTGTCCAGCTTTGGAGTCCTCACCATAGAAAGGACGTGGACCTGTTGGGACGGGTCCAGTGGAAGGCCACAAAGATGATCATAGGGATGGAGCACCTCTCCTATGAAGACAGGCTGAGAGAGCTGGGGTTGTTCAGCCTGGAGAAGAGAAGGCTCCGGGGAGAACTTAGAGCAGCCTTCCAATATCTGAAGGGAGCTCCAGGAGAGCTGGGGAGGGACTCTTTGTCAGGGAGTGCAGTGACAGGACAAGGGGTAACGGTTTTAAATTGGAAGAGGGGAGATTTAGATTAGATACCAGAAAGAAATTCTTTGGTGTGAGGGTGGTGAGAGCCTGGCCCAGGTTGCCCAGAGAAGCTGTGGCTGCCCCATCCCTGGAGGGGTTCAAGGAGCAACCTGGACGGGACTTGGAGCAACCTGGTCTGGTGGGAGGTGTCCCTGCCCAGGGCAGGGCGGTGGGAACTGGATGATCTTCAAGGTCCCTTCCAATTCTAACCATTCTATGATTCTATGACCAGACCAGCCACGCTGCTGCGTTGCCCTGGGGAAGTCCGTGATGGTTTAAACCGGCTTTTTTTTCCGCAAAGTCACGAGAAATCACCCACGGTCCCGGTGGGGAGGAGATATCTCAGGCTGGACCAGCATCGTCACCACCACCACGGTGCTCAGCCAGAAGGTGACAGTCAGAAAAGCCAGCAGCAGGAGGTGACTGCGTATCTGTCACCCTTTCCTGCTGGTCCACAAATACTACACGGCATTAGTTTATTTTTCCCAAGGGGAACAGAGAGCTTTGCTTGCTAATACAAAACGCAGCCGAGCAGTCATAACATTTAACTCGGAGATAACGTCAGTGAAGCATCACGTAAAAAAATCAAACAATTAAAGTAGAAAATCAAACAATCTGTTACTTTTCCTGTGTAAGCAGATAACAAGACTCTCTTCCTTGCGGCTGAAAAATATTAAAGGTCGTGGGAGGGTGCGTGGCTAAAAGGTCACTTCGTGGGTATGGCTTTCCCCTGCCTCTCTGGCACAATTAATCATTGTGGATTTGAACGTGCCTCTCTGGCGAAAGAGAAACACAGACCTGAGGTTTTTCAGCCCGATCGGTACTTCCTGGGCAAATGTCAACGGAGGGGTAAGTCCGCCTCTACATAAAGGTCATTTCATGCTAAGCGAGTGATGCCAAATTTCTTTTCAAAGCTGTTCTGAGCGATTGATTGAGATTAACCCGGCAGGACATCTCCCTGATTTGGGTAAAGATGCTTCAGGATCAGAGATCTGAACCTCAAAGGAAGGGCTTTCCTCTCAAAAACAGCCGCTTGCAGTTAATAACCACCCACTGCTGCTCCTCTGCTGGGGGTTCCCTTTCTTTTTGCTTTTCCCCTCCCTTCCCATCCCCTCCTGCCTGTCTCTCCGCCTGTGGAAAATGGTCAATACTCCCAGCTCCCTTTCCAGCATGTCAGACGACTGAAAGCAAATAATAAATGGGATTTGGGTGAGCCCCAAACTTTCCATCTGGCTTGGAGCCACGGGGACACCCCCAGCCCACCGGCAGCAATGCTGGGGCAGGGAGGCAGGAATGCCATCCTCACCCCGCTGGGCTGGGGAACCTTCATCTGAGGAACATCAAGCAGAACCGCAACGGAGACAGGGCCAACGGGGCCTCCATCCCTCCCACGGCCTCTCTGATTTCATCAGCTTTATCCACATGAGCAAATTCTGCAAACTCAGTCTTTCTGCACTCTGGATCTATAGGCAACAATCGGTTTTAGGTTATGCTCGTGATCTCTATTGCAACTGTGTCAGGTTTTAAGGATTAGAAGACAGGCAGCCTCCAACTAATGCGGTCCCCAAGGCAAAAAAACCCAACAAACCCCAAACACCGCTTCTTCCCCAGGAGGAGCGTGTCAAATGCGTGCCTGCAGTCTGAACACGGCTGAGGCTGTTAGGGACAGAGAGATTTCTGCCAGGCAGTGGAAAAGACGCTGTGAAAATATTGTGAGTGACATTTGCAGGTTGCTGGAGGGAAATTCCCATTGGCTTCCTAACAAGCATTTAATATTTAACACTTTTTTCTTTTTTTTTTTTTTTTGCTGCTTTTGCTTTTCCAGCTTCCAATAAAGCCTGTTGGAGCTGTGCTGAGCCGATGATATTAATTCCAGCACCTCAGAAAGCCAAGGATGTGGTCCCTGCCCAGGGCAGGGGGGTTGGAACTTGATGATCTTTAAGGTCCCTTCCAACTCTAACCGTTCCATGATTCTATGATGGCCTTCTGAAGCATGAGAAGGTACGGCTTTATCTTCTAAAGGATGTCTAGGAAAGGTGTAATGGGTGTAAAGAGAGGGCAGCAAGGGCAGTGATGACCACTGACACTGAAGCCAACAGTTATGAAGCAATAGTAATATTACACCAGTATTTCGTTCCAGTAGTGCCGCACTTTCTGCCCTTTAAACTCATGGTATAAACCAGTCACCTCTTGCAGGGTAAGACAAAAGGCCAGATTTTGTTGCAATTTCACACGCAAAGCAGCAAAGGGTGCTATTTCAGCCTACTTCGGCGTCTCCCAGACCGTGGTGCGCACGTGAGTGGCCACCAGCTGGCCAGGCTGAGCAGCCAGCTCTCCAGCCCACGCAGGAGAGCGTTAAGCTGAGCTTTCAATAAGCTTGGCAATGACAAACTTCGGTGCGGGGTGAGTTGCGAGCCATGAAGACGTTGCAAAAACTGCCAGGGATATTCCGACGCAAAAAAAGCTTGGGATCCACAACAGCAGGTTTCTCTCTCCCGGGCCCTTGCGGCTTCAAGGGCGTTAAGGTGAATCAATAACAGCAACAACAACAAAAACACCCAAACCTCCATCCGGGCATGAAATGAGCACTTGCAAGCGAGGCTGGAATGTTTTGCTTATCGGGAAACAGCCGGACTCATACCGTAAATAAAAGGGAGTCGCAGTAAATGGTGATGTTGCACAAACAGGCCCACGAGACGTGCAGGCTGAGGTTGTGATGATCTCCAGGAAGATGGAGATCCCCACTGTGTTCACCCGCTTCCACGGGGACTTTGTGAAGGATTTTGTTTGGCTTTGTAGCATCGGGCCATCTGGGGCCTTGCAGATAGGGAAGTGAGAGGGAAATAACTGCAAGGCAGGCATCTTAAGATCTTCCATGGTATTTACTCAGTATTTCACAATCTGAAACTGGGGGACCCAGACGTGCGGTGGCCTGAGAAAGTGAAATTAAGCAGTGAAAGCAGGAAAACTGCTTTTTCCATTGGCCTCTGAAGGTAAACGCTAATGAAATCCTCCCATCTCCTTCTCTCGGGTGTTCCTTTCCAGAGCACCCTCAGGTCTGCAGAGCTAACAGATGCCTTGAGCTCCACAGGTAGTTGTGACCCAGGAGGTTCCATGTCTGGGTCCAAAAGCCACGGCTCAGCCCAGCTCTCCAGTCCATGCTCCTGCGAGGTGGGAGGGTAGTCTCATTGGAACTGGCAGCCCAGGTGTGTGATATAAAGCAAATAACGTCCTTACTGCAGGGTCGTGTGGGGAACACAGCTTCTCCACAATTCCCTTGCATTTTCTTCCTGCTATTTATTTATCTTACGTGCGTACGAATCTATTTCTGTCTCCTGCATCTACAACTCATTCCCTCTCTTGCAAAAAGCCCAGCCTGCTACACCAGCAACTGGCAGGGGGTCATTATGGGTGTCAGCAGCTTTCCGTTGCCATTAGCACGTTAGTGACAAGAGAAAAGCTGCAGACAGGAGCCTGCTGCCCAGCACAGGAGCAGCCTGAGTCAAAGGGTGAACACAAGTCAGGTCAGACACATCTCTCATGGAAGCCATCAAAAAGCCACTCTGACTCCCAGGCACCTGAACCCCGTGACGGCCATTTGGGATTTAACAGTCCAGAGTCTGCAAAACAAATTTGTAGCCAACAAACATCTGTCAACACCAGTTAGAAAGCCAACCCCATCCTGGGCTGCATCCCCAGCAGAGTGGCCAGCAGGGCGAGGTGGGGATTCTGCCCCTCTGCTCCGCTCTGGGGAGACACCCCCAGTGCTGCCTCCAGCTCTGGGGACATCAAAGGACATGGACCTTTTCGGAGTGGGGCCAGAGGAGGCCATGGAGATAATCCATGGATGGAGCCCCTCTGCTGTGAGGACAGGCTGAAAGAGTTGGGGGGGTTCAGCCTGGAGAAGAGAAGGCACCGGGGAGACCTTAGAGCCCCTTCCAGTCCCTCAAGGGGCTCCAGGAAAGCTGGGGAGGGACTCTGGATCGGGGAGGGACTCTGGATCAGGGAGGGGAGCCACAGCATGAGGGGGACAGTTTTAAACTGAAGGAGGGGAGATTTAGATGAGATCTCGGGAAGAAATTCTTTGCTGTGAGGGTGGTGAGAGCCTGAAACAGGTTGCCCAGAGAAGCTGTGGCTGCCCCATCCCTGGAGGGGTTCAAGGCCAGGTTGGAGGGGGCTTGGAGCAACCTGGTCCGGTGGGAGGTGTCCCTGCCCAGGGCAGGGGGTGGTAATTAGATAATCTTTAAGGTCCCCTCCAACTCAAACCATTTTGTGATTCTACCGAGGAGCAAAAAAAACATCTTCAGCCAGCTGGGGTGACACCAGTGTACCTGCTGTCAGCCCAAGGGCAGATACAAAAATGAGCTGGCGAGCCACAAGCTGGGGTGTGAGCCCCTGGATTTCCACACACGTGCATAGATGTGGCCCTGTGGCGAGCCACATGCTCACATGCTTCAGCTCATTACCAAAAATAGAATTACTGCTATTAATTAATCAAAGCATCCCCGTGTTTTGATATCTTTGTTGACTGCTGCAGGACTACAGCTAAGGATTTAAGTGTGTTTAAGGGCACCATTAGACTGTTATTGCTTAATTCCAACCTAACGTGTCCCTGTATTTCAGCATCTTTCGTGGCCTGATGAAGAATTACAGCCTAAAATATTTACGAATAAGAAGTTGCCAGCCAGGGGATTGCTGGTTATGATGACTGATTAAAGTCTCTGAGCGTGACCGTGGCCACCTGGCACGATTTCCCCACCGCAGCGCAGCGGCCATGACTGAAACCTATGCAAGAGCAGCCGCAGTGGCAGAGCCCGGCTGCCGCAGCTCAGCTCTCTGCTGGCTTGGAAGGAAGCCTTGAGGTCTCCTTAGCACTGAGCCGACCCTGTCCTGCTTGCTGGGGCACTGCTGGCCTGCGTTTGTGGGACCCCTTGCACCCCAGGATGGTGGCGCCTTGGCCATGGGGAACTTGTGGGGACTCTCAAAGCCCAGGATATTGGTGCTGTAGCAGTTGTAAGGCCTTTCAAATGGTGGCACCTCAGACATGGGATGTTGGTGCTGGAGCAGTGGGGCACTTGTAGGGCCTCTCAAATGGTGGCACCTCAGTTATGGAGTACCAGTGCAGGACCCCTCAAATGGCAGCACCTTCTCCATGGGGACCGTTAAATGGTGGCGCCCTGGCCACGGGGCACTCATGGCGCCTCTCACACCCTGGGATGGCGATGCTGTAGCTGTGGGGCACTCTTGAATGGCGGCACCTCAGCCCTAGGGCACTTGCAGGGACCCTCAAATGTCGGTGCTGTAGCCTTGAGCTACTTGGGAGGACTCTCAAAGGGCAGCACCTTGTGCATGGGGCCTCTCAAATGGTGGTGCTGGAGCCGCGAGACGCTTGTAGGACCTCTCAAATGGTGACACCTCAGCCATGGGGCACTTGAGGGGGCCTTCAAATGTCAGTGCTGTAGCATTGAGCTACCTGGGAGGACCCTCAAATGGCAGCACCTTGGCCATAGAGCACTCATGGCGCCTCTCACACCCTGGGATGGCGATGCTGGTAGCAGCGGAGCAGTTGTGAGGACCCTCAAATGGCGGCANCGGTGGGGCGCTTGAGGGGCCTCTCAAATGGCGGCGGCTCGGCCGTGAGGCACGGCGGAGCCTCTCGCCCCGCAGGACGGTGACGGGCGCTGCGGGATAACCCACCCCCGCCCCGGGCCGTTCCCCGTGTGGGGACGGCGCCATCCCCTC